>OX352298.1:23401040-23485859 GCA_947086415.1 Pammene aurita | reverse complement strand
ATAAATTTTTCGCAGGGTCGATTCGTCCGGTAAAGAAGTCATAGAGCAGTCGCAACATAAATACTTGTTAAAAAAATGACGAAAATTATTGTTGTTGACTGTTGCCCATGGTATGTTGCATGAAATAAGAAAAATAATTAAATCGAAATAAAATTGATGTTTCCTATTTGGTTGCCCCGAACGGTAATTGTGGCGGTTGCTTTTCACATGATTCTCAATATTGCATTTCTTCAGTTTTAGATGCATATCGCACATAGAGCAGTATATAGTGGAGGTCACTTCATTATAGACTAACTCAGGGTGATTTTCAATCCACGTTTTGATCCGATCTTGTACATTACTCATTTTTGTATTAATTGATACCTTGCAATATTAAGTTATTATACGTATATCCAACACGTCGGATTCAATGCGTTGCGAAATAAATAATACCTAGATGCAATTTACGTTTTATACGTAATGAAATGACAGTTAAAGTGTGAATGTCATATGTCATGTGAGATGAAATTTGCAGTCGTTTCTATCATTTTAAATGAGGTGGTATAGTTACTTCGTTCTAAGTTGTACATGCAGACCTACCTCTTTGTTGCTCGACTATGGCAAAGCTAAAATGAAAAGTTATTTTATTACTTATACAGGATGTCCGGTAATTAATGCACAACCTTCTAACCCCCAGTAGGTCACCTTAGACTGGTCAAAAATATTGATTTTGAGCTCTAGTAAGTCTCCTGTTTTTCGAAATTTTCGCACGTTTGTTAGTTTTTAAATTTTGACATTCACACTGATAGGTGTACCATCGAATAAAAAAAGAAAAAATGTACTGAGGCAATACCTGTCATATACTCTAGTAAGACTCGATAGGTGTCGATAAAATAATATTTCAAGCACTGGCTAAATTACGCTAGTGTTTTGTTTTGCCGTGAAAAATCCGAGCTCTGATTATAATTTTAATGAATTTTTTCATCATGCTTTTTAATTTATTGTCAATGTTTGTATATTTTATAAGAATTTAACTGTTTCGCAATTAAGTTTTAATTTGATATCTTGTTGACATACTGTGTCTTGAAGCTTGAAATAAATGAATTTTATTTATTTATAAATAGGCAACTAAAAATGACTAATAGGTTCTGCCTGCCAATCGGATTTGTTTCAAGTACCTATCTAATTATCTGTTTTTAGGCGCACGACAACGAGCGCAACCGCACCGTGTCCCCCGGGCTGGCGGCCGCACGCGCCGCGCCCGCGCACGACGAGCCGCACGAGCACGTGCAGCGCGGCCCGCACTACCTCACCGTCAACAGCGGCTGGATCACGCAGCAGCAGGAGGCGGCGCCCGGACCACAGGCGCACCAGCCCGGGCCCAGCGTTCCCTCAGCGAACCCTCTCAACGTCGGCATGCCCGTCTTAGGCACTAACGGACAAATCATAGGCGTCAACACCGGCTACAACAAACATACGCTTAAAAACGCCATGATGCAGCCGAGCGACGCGGAACAGAAGGAGGAAAAGAAGGAAACCCCTCCCTCTTTACCGCAATCGAAACCGAAAGAGGACGAGTCGCAAATATTCTGCGGGCTCAACCAACCGCTTACGCCCGAGGTCATGCAGAAGATAAACGAGCAGCAGCAACTCTTCATACAGCAGAACCAAAAACAAATAGAGATGGCTATGAAGGGATATCGAACGCAGCTAGCGGAGTCCGCGAACCAGAAGCTCCAGGGACAGAACTACGTGCCGCAAGGACAGCTCGTGATTCAGAACGGTGCAGTAGTCAAGACCAATCCTGCAAAAACGCCACCTTGGCAAGTCAAGAGGAACGACGCCGCCCCTAACCCTATGGCGAGCCCTAGTCCTAAACCTCCAAAGTTGGACTTGGACTATGAGGATCCATCCATGAACATCTCAGACGACGCACCTGCTCTGAAGAATAATTTCATCAATAATGATCCAATGAATCAAACCATGTGTCCTCGCGTTCCCCCCCTGCCCCAACACTACAACATGATGGGGCAGCAGTGGCCTAACGCTGAACTGAATAAGAAAAAGTTAAAAAATAATAACAAAGGCTCTAAAAAGAAGAACAACGTCAACGAAACTAAAATAATGACCTTCAACAATGGCATGCGGCTCGTTCAGGAATCTAAAGGAAAATCTTGTGAGGACATGTCCGGCAACAACGTGCCGTCGTTCATGGATGACCCCAACGGCTACCTGGCGCAACAGACGGTGCTGCTCAACAACACGATATCCAGGCAAGTGGGGATCAACTCCTCTTTCGACAACGGCCAGTATGAGAACACGAGCATTTGCTACGCTAACAACCAGTCGGATAAATCTTTCAAACCATTAAATAAATCGTGCGACATGAACAACGTCTACAGAAGTAACATGGTGCCAAACGCGTCCCCTTCGCCTAATAACACGCCCGACAGCAGTGTACTATCTGATAAAACTCAGGATGGCTCACAGTGCTGCAAAGGATGCAACGTGTACAAGGGAAACAACGCGGACTTCTCCGAAAACCAGATGCGGTTGAAATACATGAAACACAATATGTACAAAATGGAGATAGACGGGAATCGTGGAGACGCTCGTCTTCCCAGTCCTCACAGCTTTGACGATAACCCTGTCACCTCCTCCACCTTTATGGAGCGCAGCCCGCTCCATGACACCTGCGGACCCATACAGGCTGGTACCGTCAGCACTAGCAACGTCTCTCCTTCAGAGAAGCTTCAACCACCTGAGCCTTCACCAACTTCGTCTAATAGCTCCCGGAACACTGACACTCCACACAGTAACGGCAGCGGCTCACAATTCACCCCCAACTGCACATACCCCATACCCAGTCCTGCCTACTCCAACGCCAGCTCCTATAGAGACAGCAGCAATCCGTCAACGCCCAGTGGACAGTACCAGTACCATTCCCCGGGCCCACCTACATCTCAATCCATCACCGGAACTCAGATGATGCATTTTATATCAAACCATAACGTCAATAAAAATCTCATGGAGGTGGACAACATATCAATGGTCGGGGTCAAACCTGGGCTTAAACTCCCGCAGGAAATATTCAGGGTGGAATCGAGGAAAAGAATAGAGAATTCGATGCCCGGGTACTGTCCGCCTCCGCACTTAGGTGGCGGACCCGCACACTCGCTAGTACAATCTTGTTACGTACAAACTTTTGTTACGACTATGGCCAGTGGCTTCTCTGTCACGAGAGACACGGTAACCTCTGTGCTAGCCGGTAAAGCTAATACGGCCACGACCTCAATAAACGCGTCGCAAATAAACTTCATCAGACCGCCACCACCTCCCAGTGTAAACTTGGCCACCACCTACGCCATACCGAACAATCAACCGGATCCTTTTATAAACTCTGTAAACTTACCGACCAGCTACCCCCTGCACATAGCGGGCACGACTGCGCAAAACATGATATCTAAATCACCCTTGGAGATGGTCCAAAACGTCATCGGCAACGGGCCCGTGAAACCCGAAACCAGCACAGCTACGCCTATACAAATTAATAGAAGACCATGTCCTCCCACAACTCCTGGACAAATTTTGATATCGTCGACCGGGCAGATCATTGTCTCGAATAATCACATGCCGCCTCCACCGCCAAAGACTACTTCTGTAGCTTCACCTATACAGGGATCTAGTGGGAGCACCAGTGTCACCGCTTCCGTCGCTCAGCTGGTGCCGGCGGTCAACCAAGTCGTCGTCAACACCCTACCGACACCATTTGTAATACAACCCCCTATGATGGCGGTCGACGGACAGGTGGTGCAGCCCAACACGATGTTGCCGCAGATCGTCGCTGGGGGCCTCATGCCCGGCCAGTCTCCTAACGAGAGCCCGCGACAGATAGACGTCAACAAGGGCCCCAGTTTCATGTCGGGTGTCGCAATGCTATCACCCGAGAGCTTGAAGAAGAGAAATAAGAAAAAGAAAACTAGCACTAGCGCGAGCATACCGAACGTCCTGCAGATAACGGCGCCCCAACAAAACCCGAATAACATTATGGTGCATCACACTTCGCCGCAGCAGAACTCCAGCCCACAGTTTTCCCCGAGAGGGTTCCAGCTCTCACCTAACAACAATATATCATCCGCACCCATGTTACAAGCGTTGACCATAGTGCCCGGTAAGTCGGGCACCCCCGCTCACATAGTCATGAACGGCCAAAGCAACTCAAACAATTTCGGATCTCAGCAAATCTTAGCCAACACCTCTCCGTCTCAGCAGATAAATTTACTACAGCCGGTGAACTTAATAAACAACGCGAATAACGTAATGCCAAATTTCCCTGCGTTCCAACAGTTTATAGTGCCAAACATCGGCGGAATGGTGATGACCGCAGACGGGACGATCATACAGGACAACTCTAACGGGATGCCGATGCAGTTACAGTTACAAACGGTCAACGGACAAAACGTTTTAACCCCCGTGCAGAATCCTGGCGTGTTTACCGCCGGCGCTAACGGGGGAGTCGTCATCAGGGCGCAGAATCAACAGGGAAAGATCATACAGTCCCAACATAGCCCAGGCGCGCAGTTCCTCTCCCCTAATAGCCAAGTCATGATGAACAGCCCCAACTTCAACGGGCAACTGAGTCCACTCCTCGCAAACTTGAGTCCGACGAATGTCGCCTTCAATGCGCCGCAAGTCCGGCCCGGGAACGTCCAGCAGGAGTTCATTCAGACCAACCAAATGGGACAGACGCTGATGGTTCCGCTGTCGCCGAAACAGTCGCTCGCGCCCGCCAACAGGACCAACACGTTCGTCCAACAGAATACCACCATAGTCCAGCAGCAGACAACGCTCGTATCTAATTCCCAGACGCATTCGTCGCTCGCGCTCGGCGGCTCGCGACTCAGCATCGATCCGAACGTATTGCTCGCCCCGAAGCAGATCCAAAAGCGCAACTTCGACCCGCCGTCGCCCGAGAAGGAGGAGAAGTTTGGAAAGTTCCAGAACGACGAGTATGGGAAGGCTATACTGGAGCGCGCGCACTCGGTGTCGACTCAGACGCTGCTGGCGCGCAAGTCGCCGGGCGGCTCCCCGCCC
Organism: Pammene aurita; assembly: GCA_947086415.1. Taxonomy (NCBI): domain Eukaryota; kingdom Metazoa; phylum Arthropoda; class Insecta; order Lepidoptera; family Tortricidae; genus Pammene; species Pammene aurita. The sequence goes on along the minus strand of OX352298.1, from coordinate 23,480,786 downwards.
GACACCACCACGCACTCCCCGCTCGGCGAGCCCGCGCGCTCCCCGCGCTACCCCTCGCGCCCCGACACCACCACCGCCGAGCCGGAGCCTGACGATGCCGCCGCCTCGGTGAGTGCCACACCACCCCCACGGCCCGCGCGCTCCCCGCGCTACCCCTCGCGCCCCGACACCACCACCGCCGAGCCGGAGCCTGACGATGCCGCCGCTTCGGTGAGTGCCACACCACCCCCACAGCCCGCGCGCTCCCCGCGCTACCCCTCGCGCCCCGACACCACCACCGCCGAGCCGGAGCCTGACGATGCCGCCGCCTCGGTGAGTGCCACACCACCCCCACAGCCCGCGCGCTCCCCGCGCTACCCCTCGCGCCCCGACACCACCACCGCCGAGCCGGAGCCTGACGATGCCGCCGCTTCGGTGAGTGCCACACCACCCCCACAGCCCGCGCGCTCCCCGCGCTACCCCTCGCGCCCCGACACCACCACCGCCGAGCCGGAGCCTGACGATGCCGCCGCCTCGGTGAGTGCCACACCACCCCCACAGCCCGCGCGCTCCCCGCGCTACCCCTCGCGCCCCGACACCACCACCGCCGAGCCGGAGCCTGACGATGCCGCCGCCTCGGTGAGTGCCACATCACCCCCACGGCCCGCGCGCTCCCCGCGCTACCCCTCGCGCCCCGACACCACCACCGCCGAGCCGGAGCCTGACGATGCCGCCGCCTCGGTGAGTGCCACATCACCCCCACAGCCCGCGCGCTCCCCGCGCTACCCCTGGCGCCCCGACACCACCACCGCCGAGCCGGAGCCTGACGATGCCGCCGCCTCGGTGAGTGCCACACCACCCCCACAGCCCGCGCGCTCCCCGCGCTGCCCCTCGCGCCCCGACACCACCACCGCCTAGCCGGAGCCTGACGATGCCGCCGCCTCGGTGAGTGCCACACCACCCCCACGGCCCGCGCGCTACCCCTCGCGCCCCGACACCACCACCGCCGAGCCGGAGCCTGACGATGCCGCCGCCTCGGTGAGTGCCACACCACCCCCACGGCCCGCGCACTCCCCGCGCTACCTCTCGCACCTCGATACCACCACCGCCGAGCCGGAGCCTGACGATGCCGCCGCCTCGGTGAGTGCCACATCACCCCCTCGGCCCGCGCGCTCCCCGCGCTACCCCTCGCGCCCCGACACCACCACCGCCGAGCCGGAGCCTGACGATGCCGCCGCCTCGGTAAGTGCCACATCACCCCCACGGCCCGCGCGCTCCCCGCGCTACCTCTCGCGCCTCGACACCACCACCGCCGAGCCGGAGCCTGACGATGCCGCCGCCTCGGTGAGTGCCACACCACCCCCACGGCCCGCGCGCTACCCCTCGCGCCCCGACACCACCACCGCCGAGCCGGAGCCTGACGATGCCGCCGCCTCGGTGAGTGCCACACCACCCCCACGGCCCGCGCACTCCCCGCGCTACCTCTCGCACCTCGATACCACCACCGCCGAGCCGGAGCCTGACGATGCCGCCGCCTCGGTGAGTGCCACATCACCCCCTCGGCCCGCGCGCTCCCCGCGCTACCCCTCGCGCCCCGACACCACCACCGCCGAGCCGGAGCCTGACGATGCCGCCGCCTCGGTAAGTGCCACATCACCCCCACGGCCCGCGCGCTCCCCGCGCTACCTCTCGCGCCTCGACACCACCACCGCCGAGCCGGAGCCTGACGATGCCGCCACCTCGGTGAGTGCCACACCACCCCCACAGCCCGCGCGCTCCCCGCGCTACCCCTCGCGCCCCGACACCACCACCGCCGAGCCTGAGCTTGACGATGCCGCCGCCTCGGTGAGTGCCCAATAACTGCTTCTCAAATTATTCCACTCATGAATCAAAAAACAAATAAAATGTTGGCGGAAAATTCGTTTACTGTTTGTATGAACGACGCTCAGTGCGCAATCGAAGCGCAACCGAACGAATCAGATCAATATTAGAAAGCTGACTTTGAACTTGTAGCGCCTGACCTATACGTTTGTGATTCCAGGCTATGGTCCAGTGCGTGTCGAGCAGCGAGCAGGACATGGCCGAGTCTCGCGAGCACGCGTGGCCGGCGCCCAGGCCGGACTTCAACTCCGACACCGATGCACAAAGTAAGATTCAACACCTAAGTATACTTGGCAAGCAGTCAACGGCTAAATGTTGGGAGTCCTAGCTTGATTTTTGAGAAAACGTATAGGATAGATAGTTACTTGTGCGGAACATTTCTAAGCTAATTTCTTTAAATGATGCTGCTTTAGAAACTAAAAAATATACAGTGTTCTGCGGAATACGATTTTGTATCGGAAAATTAAGGGTATTACAAATATAAATTCTTTAGGGGTGTTTGACCAAATAAAATTATTAATTGTTCATGATCCTATTGTCTTACCATTTACAGAAATACGTTCTTAACTCTTTATAAGGCCATCAAAGCAAGATATCAGAAATTACTCGAATTGAACCCTATCACTCTGATATTATAAGGCCCAAAAATGGTGGGACGTATATTCCCTATGCCTTAATAAGAACCGCCATTATTGCAACCAGTAACGTAACATCAGTGTATTATCTGATGTTACATTACTGGTATACCGATTCCAGAAAATGTTCGAAATTTGAATGTAATTAAAGTATTGGTACTTACTCATGAGCTCATGACAATCTAGTTGGTCATTATTTGAAACCTAGTTAGCCATGGAGGTGCAATGGCGGTCATTCTAATGAATCTCAACATGTTATTGAGAAGTTAATATGTGTGTAGATAAAGTAATGCATGTAACAGATGTAACTCTACATAATTCATTTATTATGTAACAGTCACATAAACTACTATTACCTGGTTTTAGTTAACATTAATTCAGCAATTAGACAACAGTATGTTGCACTTCCAGGTGTAATGTCCAACTTGCCGCTCATGCGTCAGAACCGCAACCACAATCCCGTGGAGTCCACCGACATGCACTACAATCAGCCCGGCAACCCGCCCGCCAACCAGAATCTCATGCCCGTCACCACCAACTACTACGAGAGAACACACACCTACAAGCGGAAAAACGACTTTGGGGACGGCTCCACCTACCGAACTGATAAAATGATGAGGACCTCCTACGGTATGGTCCATGGCCTCCCCAAGGAGGACTATGATATGGCCCTAACCTCTGACAAGCAAGTGAGGCACTTCCCACCCTCAGGGACCAGTTCCGACTCCTCCATTCAGAAAGTATTTGACAGACACAACCTAGGTCCCGGAAATGGTAAGTAGTATTTTTTCTTCTATGTTCCTTCTTGCTACGCTTACGATCCTTGGCTAATTTAACTGTACAATCAGAGTTCAGATATTCTGCCCATCAGCTTGTTTCGGCAACACTTTTGACTCATTTTTATGAGGTAATAAAGCCCTTTAGCGCAAATACATAAGAGACTTGTCACATTTAACATCTGAATTACGAGTGTTTCTTTTGTCACGTACTTACTAATTCTGTAATATGCATCACTACTACTATTTTCACCTACTATTAATATGCACTGTAAAAACTAAAAAAATAAGCGAACGTAATTTAACTTTTTAAAAGGCCTTACAAATGAACTTCTTATATAACAATTTGAAACAAAAACCGTTGCCTCTTACTAATGTATCCGGAACCATCTCACGCTTTAGTCACAGCTAACAAAATTCCAAATTGATCATATGTTGTGTCTTGTATTGGTTTTGGATTGACTGACGCCTACGTCGAAATTGATGGACATCCCGTGTATAATTACCTAGTCGTTCGTTGATAATACATACTGACGTGTATTGGTATATTTCAGCTTCCACGTAATGCGATACTGTATTGGTCATTGGTTTTCTTTTGGTTGGGTTAATACAAGATACAGCTGTTAATAGAGGGTGTACTGGAAACTAATCAGAACATGAGCGACGTGCAGCGTCCAAGGTTCACCCGGCTTTCTGTCGCTTTCCATTGCACCACACTCGAACAAGTTACTAAATTGGCTCACAAATTGGGATCCCATTACTAACGCATCATTGTAAAGCCATCATCATTTCATCTGTTCATCATTGTAAGTAAAGCACAATTTTCATATGACTGTTCTTCTTTGGTGTGGGTATATGTAAATTATAAATCTGCTTCACCTATTGTACGTGTACATCTTCGTTATCTCTAGTTTGTGATTGACCGACGGTATTTGTTTATTCATTAGATCTTGTACCGTATTATAATAACCGTAAACGTTTTATTACCACAACAAGACATTTAATATTTTGTGTTTAATAATTTTAGATACTGACTTTGTTGTGTATGTTTTAAACATTTCTATAGTTCAAAATCTGTAAGAATGGACTTTTGACACATCGCAACGCCCGTAGAACGTAAACGCGCAAGACACTTTGAAATTATAAACAAAATCCAATAACGATTTTACAGCTTGTCATGTACGTAAACACAATATTTCACTTTTAATAAACATAACTTAATTAATGTTACATTTTTTCATATCTTAGTTATTGAATATTTTACGATAACAATTTAGCATGCAAACAGTTACGGTCAACGCCTCCTTTTTTTTAAATTGAGTGTTGTGACCATATCTGTTGTTCCGATTGTTATAAAATTTCCGTAAGTCGATAAAATCGATTATGTGATCAATAGACAATATATAATAATAAAAACCAAAACAGAACGAAAATAAAATTTAGTACGATGTGAAAAAACCGGCCAAGTGTGTGTCGGACCACGTATAATGGAGGGTTCCGTAGCTTCAATGGAATAAGAACCAGACTAATGCAAAAGGTCGTATCATCAGATACATCTATTTAACCTACGTACCAAATTCCAGAACTGTTCGAGATATTTTGAACTTTGTCGTATTTTGATTACCTGTATTATTAGCAGAGCTCGGATTTTTCACGGCAAAACAAAACACTAGCGTAATTTAGCCAGTGCTTGAAATATTATTTTATCGATATCGATAATTCAGAACTAGAAGAAATAAAAGTCACCAAATAAAATTAATATGTAATAAAACTAATAAAAACATTTGTATAAAGTTACTATATATTAGAAACAGACGCAATTTCTTCTTCAAAATCTACGTCAGTACACACAGCAGCACAAGACATTTTATTTGGGTAATAGTGATAGGAGTAGATGATCATTATCTTTTCAACACTCTCTGGGAGTAAACAGTTGCGTTTATCACTATAAATCCATTTATGTACACTAAATGTACGTTCAACTTCAGTTGACGTCAAGGGAGCAAATTTATAGAATTCATTATCAGTTCGGGTAATATTTTCAGATATGTCTCTTAAAATTTCGTAATCAGGATTTCGTTCGAGCACGGCTTCAAATTTACGTATCACTGGTAAAAGTTTACTCCAGTTTACGTAGCAACGAACAGTATCCAGAATGAGGAAGGATTCCGCAATGGATAAAGTCGAACATTGCAATTGTTCTATTGAAGAGGCTATTACTTCGTAGTTGTCGCGAATGAAATTTAACTCCGGTCGTAGTTTGCGTGTTTGAAAACATTTTTTTGCAGCTCTTATAGCTGCCGAGTCATTAGCAAGTATGGAGACGACATCACGTATTTGCTCATAGTATTGAGCGTAATATACCGCAGCAGATATCCAAGTTCCCCATCTGGTGATAATTGGCTCGGGAGGTAGGGGAATGGACGGATATTTTGCCTTAAAAAGGCGTACACGCTCTGGAGATTTTAGGAATATCTTTTTGACATTCGATATCAACCCATCCACACCTTTGAAATTATCTCGCACTTCTTCGGCAACCCGGTGCAGACCATGAGCTAAACACGTAATGTGTTTCATACGAGGAAACGTTGCTTTTAAAATACGACCGGCTTTAAGCATATATGCGGCACTATCTGTGCAAAGTAAAAGCAAATTGTTTACGTTATCATTGAAAGAATTTTGAAACAAAAATTTTAATTGGTTTATTATTAGGTTTGCTATTGTTTCCCCATTTACCTTCTCTAAAACCTTCGACCCCAAAAGATAAAATTGCTTAGAACAATTTTTTTGCAAAGACCGAATCACCACGTTTGTCACACATTTTCCCATGAAATCTGGTGTTTCGTCTATAGATATCCACAAATAATTGGTTTTGTTTACCTCTCTTATACCCTGTATAGTTTTTTTGTACACGAGATTTAAATAAATTTTTCGCAGGGTCGATTCGTCCGGTAAAGAAGTCATAGAGCAGTCGCAACATAAATACTTGTTAAAAAAATGACGAAAATTATTGTTGTTGACTGTTGCCCATGGTATGTTGCATGAAATAAGAAAAATAATTAAATCGAAATAAAATTGATGTTTCCTATTTGGTTGCCCCGAACGGTAATTGTGGCGGTTGCTTTTCACATGATTCTCAATATTGCATTTCTTCAGTTTTAGATGCATATCGCACATAGAGCAGTATATAGTGGAGGTCACTTCATTATAGACTAACTCAGGGTGATTTTCAATCCACGTTTTGATCCGATCTTGTACATTACTCATTTTTGTATTAATTGATACCTTGCAATATTAAGTTATTATACGTATATCCAACACGTCGGATTCAATGCGTTGCGAAATAAATAATACCTAGATGCAATTTACGTTTTATACGTAATGAAATGACAGTTAAAGTGTGAATGTCATATGTCATGTGAGATGAAATTTGCAGTCGTTTCTATCATTTTAAATGAGGTGGTATAGTTACTTCGTTCTAAGTTGTACATGCAGACCTACCTCTTTGTTGCTCGACTATGGCAAAGCTAAAATGAAAAGTTATTTTATTACTTATACAGGATGCCCGGTAATTAATGCACAACCTTCTAACCCCCAGTAGGTCACCTTAGACTGGTCAAAAATATTGATTTTGAGCTCTAGTAAGTCTCCTGTTTTTCGAAATTTTCGCACGTTTGTTAGTTTTTAAATTTTGACATTCACACTGATAGGTGTACCATCGAATAAAAAAAGAAAAAATGTACTGAGGCAATACCTGTCATATACTCTAGTAAGACTGGATAGGTGTCGATAAAATAATATTTCAAGCACTGGCTAAATTACGCTAGTGTTTTGTTTTGCCGTGAAAAATCCGAGCTCTGATTATTAGGTAGTAGTGGACGGTGTACGAGTTCAATTCCATAAAAACCGGCTAAGTGCATGTCGGACCACGCATAATGGAGGATTCCGTACCTTCAATGGAATAAGAACCAAACTAATACCAAAAGGTCGTATCTGATGCCTATGGAAGAAGTTTTTTAGAACTAACTCAAAAATGGCTAAACTAAATTAAAAAAAAAAAAAACAAATATCAACATGTTGCATCTTCTTCTTTTGTCGTTCTTCGTTGGTCTTCGGTGGCCGTGGTTCGTTGGTCTTTAAAAATACGAGTAACATCGAGGTTTCTTTGAACATTTTGTGATTAAGTAAATATTTTCAGACATAATCGCTTCGAAAGTCAGAAAAATTGTGGGTCCCCCCCCTGTAACTTTTGAACCGTAAGTCCAAAAAATATGAAAAAATTCGGTTTAGCCATTTTTATTGAACTGTACTTTCTCCCAAAATTTTGTAAATGCAGTTAAGATTTGTAATACAAAATATGTACAAATACAAATAAAATACAAATACAAATGCGTTTATTTCATTACTTTTTACAGTTTTAAGGTATAGAAGTTAGGCAAGTAAGTAGTCTATGTTAGTTATGAAAAGTTAGGTAACAATTTAAGGATATGAATCATATTTAATTAAAATCATGTAATGAAAAAGGTGCGGGTTCAGCTTGCTGGATTTAAACCCGCCCTTGATCAGCTAATATAACAGGGCACATAACAAGATAAGATCGGTTGTAGTAAAATCGATTCGAACAATTCATAAATAATCGCTAAAGTTGACAAACGATACGTCTTAGCCTCATCACTAATGACGTCAATGCTGGAGTGTCAAAAGTTCATTCTTACAGATTTTGAACTATAGTTCTAGTCAAATACAAACTAGAAGTAATTTACTTGTAAGTTTGCGCTTTAGATAAATTAACCCGAAGTGTTACAAAATTGGATTTTAAATATGATTGATTGATTATTGAAATTGTATTGCAGGTCAGTAATTTAATGATATTGCTTGTGTGCTTATTATTAATGTAAAAAAACTGAAACATCCTTGTATAAATTGATGACGATAATTTTAGCACTAACTGGTATCAGGTCTCTTTATCCGAGTCAGTATATTACTTAAATATAAATGTTACTTCAAATGTATCGAAAATCTGAATACTTTCGTCGTCATTTCTGTCCTAAATTATCCTCCTATATGTTTACAAATTTTATCAAGATTAGAACTTTGCTTTTTTATGGACTATTTATTCTAAATGCAATATACTTTTATCTACACTCATACTGTAAGTACTCTAAAATGCGTTCAAAAACCGTAGACAATGACAAGCATTACAACAAACGATTTAACTATGATAAGTTTCTTATCTGCGGCAGTAACGTAATTTTAACTTTGCATGCTCAAATATTGTTAAGCAATGAGTTTCAAATTTGGAACATCGAATTTGATAACATAATGTTACCGCCATGGCCAACTCGATTGGTCCCGCGCGAGCGCCGGCACAATCGAGTTGGCCATGACGGTACAATGGCGGTCATTCTATGGTTTCCGAACACTTAATTTAATATATATAATATGAGTGTAGATAAAGCAGTGTATGCAACTGTACGTAATTAGGCCTTAAAACACTCGTGTGATCTTATTATGAAATTCGCCTGCGGCTCATTTCATAAAACCACACTCATGTTTTAAGGACCCTTATTACGTAACAGTTACATAAACTACTATTGTCGTTTCTTTTTTAAACGATTGTGTGTTCTATGTACGCGTCACTAAAGTTTGTCCTAATTTAAATCAACGATTACGAAAACGTTTTCTTGATGGTCATCAATTGAATATTTCGTAGTAGAAATAAATCTGTACTTTGAAATGTATCCAACACCAGATTTTTTTGGCGGCACTTCTGTTCTAAAATTTCTCTTTGTAATTCTTTTGTATCTGGACAAATTGTGTTAAATTTACATTTTAACTTTTTTATTAACAACCTCTGTATAGAATATGTGTTTGAAGTTCAATGTAATTTAGTCAAAATTCAACGCTACATACTTTCGCATGTAAGTCAGCGTACATATCGGTGTCGGATGACCGCGAGCCGAGCAGGAGCAGGAACAGGAGCACACAGTTTAAACTGTCACATATCGGTAGATGTCGGGCGCGGGTGCGCGGAGGCGGGGGCGGGGGCGGGGCGCACGTTCTCGGCGGGGCAGCTGGTGTGGGGCCCGGCGCGCGGGCACGCGCGGTGGCCGGGCGCGCTGCGGCGGCGCGCGGCGGACGGGCGCTGGGCCGTGCGCTGGTTCGGCGAGCCGCCGCCCGCGCCCGGCCTGCTGCCCGGCGCCGCGCTGCTCACGCTGTCCGAGGGGCTGGAGGCGCACCACGCCGCGCGCACCAAGCATCGGAAGTGAGTCGCCGGGGTCACAGACGAACCGACCCTTGCACCGGCAAACACTAACAACGTTATATATCATTGCGGCCGTCTGCACCGCTTTTAACGCGCCTCCTACTGTCGACTTCATAAATATATGAATATTCCCAAAGCTTTAAAAATAAATGTACATAGAAAAGTACATCTATATCTGATCAAATTTGTTTACCAAAAATATGTATATGTATCACCCACCATATTAATAAGAGCAAGCCTGTCAATAATATGTACGTAACTAAAAAGCAATAAAATATATCTGCACTAATATTTTCAACATAATTTTACTAGGTGAAAGTACATAAATATCCACGCAAGGTTTATTTTTTCAAATAATTATAAATATGTAGTGGCATAAAAATATCTCTATTAACGTTTTCCAATTTTATGTAAACAACTAGTATTCAAAGCAATGACGCGTAATCATAGTGACCGCGAGGCAACCGGATGGCTCACTGTATTTAAGCTTCTGAAGTGATGAGGAACCGCCCTATGCAATCCGAACTGACTCAACTTAGACTGGGGCGGAAATAGAGGAAGGGCGGAAAAAAAATATCGCGAGGCAACCGATTGAAACAGCGTTTGCCTGAAAGTGCGAACGTTGGTTATATGATAAAATTTTAATGCCATCCCTCCAGGTGCGACTGGCGCCATGTACGAGGGCAAATAAAAAATAAGTTGTTAGGCAACCGCTTGAAAACTAGCATGCTTGTTCTACATCACATACAGACACTGGATACAAATTGCTATCCGCCCCGGCCGGACAGTTATTGAGCTATCAGAGTTGGATGCCGTACAAATATTGAATTTTTCCAGCGGTGGACGAGAACTTAGGAAAAATGCACTTACAATAATTGAAATCGGATGGCATTTGTTCTTATAATTTTATATGATGTGATATGTACAAATGCCATCCCTCTCCTATAAAATTCCATCCCCCTGTGGCCATTGATGTCGAAACATTTTAGTGCGGGTATTCCAAATAGACGAATTTCTCGTTTCTAGGGGTGGCCGCAGGGGGATGAAATTTCACTTTGACAACGACTTAAAAGAGGTTGTTAATAACATTTATGACTAGCCACTTAATAATTTTGAAAATTTGAAAAGATTAGCAGTTATCCATCACATACAAACTGTGATCAAATCAAATTAGTGCAAATAATTATTACTTTTCAGTTGCGTACATATTATTGAGCGGCTTGCTCAGATTAATATGACGGGTGACATGTGTACATATTTTTGATGAACATGTTGTTCAGATATAAGGGCGTCCCACGGCCATGCCACATGGAGGGAAAGTACCTTTAATATTGTAGATGGAACATTTTACTGAAAGAAGACATTATTTTAATTTAAAAAACAATCTAAACTGCATTCATAGATTTTTTAATAATTACACGGTTGAACCGGGAATCGAACCCGCTACACGAGAAAAAAAATTACCCTGTAGCTTTATCACACCGATCGGAAGGCTTCATCATAAGGATTATTTTTTGCTAAATAACATAGCATCAGAAATAAAAGGAAGACCATAAATTTTAACATTTTTAATACAAAATTAATCAATTTATCAAATGCTCAAAATGAGTCCCCGCCTGTTGAATACAAAGTCGCACTCTTTTGATTATTTCACTCCCTGTCGATTTTTTGATCTTGTTGTGGTGGATATTCAGAATAATACGTCTAAGTTCTGTTTGTAGCTCGTGGACACTTTCATACTGCTTCTTGTAAACTAATTTTTTTACATAACCCCATAAAAAAAATCTAATTACCTACGTATCTCTTTATCATTTTATCATGCACTTAAATTATAATAGGGAAATGTTCTCAAGTGGGTACATTGATTAGTAATAGGTACTTATGATAATGTCAGTTGTATGTCCTTACGGCAATGTTAGCTTTTAATTTTTCTGAACGAAATTTCACATCAAATGTTAAAATTCATGATCAGACATAGGAATCCGCGGGGCAAAACTGATTGACAAGTAGGGAGTTCCTATATCGATAAACTCAACTATCGATGCTAGTTCTATATACTAGTGATCACTCAAGGGTTTGCTTGTAAAAATAGGTTTTTATTAATATTAAAAAATAACAACTCAATCAATACTCTTCTTCGTTTTTAAAAACAATTTTATAATTTTACTCGTCCCAATTTTTTTCTTCGTGAATGTCCCATTTACTATCCCATTTATTATTTAAATTATCGGTGTTCGTTCTATATACTAGTGATCGCCCCCAACATGATGTGTTTTTTGTTCTATTGTTCAACATAGCATAATTTAAATAATCGCTAGGTTATATAAAGGTAGGGCGTAATACCTATTGCTCTACAAAATAGTTAATATTATCTCAATCTCTTTAGATAATTAAATAGAAGTATAACCTACTTAGACACTTACTATAACACAATAGGTACTTGTCAATGTCATCGGACAGTGTCATTTGTAAACACCTTATATTACAGAAGTATTTTATATTTATGTATGAGTGAAAATAAATAATGTCTCCCAAAAAAATAGACGAATTGCTTAAAAAACACCCTGAAGTTATTAAACGTGGGTCCAAGCTATACTGTAACAAATGTCAATTCACCTTTCATCGCAAAAAATATTCTCTTGTTAGGCATATGAAAACCGAAAGACATAGAGGTATTCAAGAAGAAAAATATCAATTTTATAAAGGCCTGCAATATATCGTTGTATCAATTAGAAAATCCAAATTTTAACGGTTTTATTCAAAATTGCATTTCTGGACGATACGGTAATTTTTCAGTGCTTTCGCAATCTCATATAAGGAAAAATTATCTTTCTCTAATTTATAATGAAACATACCAACAAATTAGGAACGAGATTGGGAACAATTACATCTACGTGTCTGTAGATGAGACTACAAATGCTAACTGTGACCAAATTGCAAATGTTATCGTTGGCAAACTTGACAGTACACCAAGTCGGCCGTATGTTATTGCAAGTAAATGTTTACAGCAGACAAATAATGAAACAATAACAAATTTGATTATAACGTCCCTATCAAATTTTTGGTGTTGTGATGCAAAGAGCGATAAATTCAACAAAGTTCTATTGTTAGTGACTGACGCAGCACCTTATATGATGAAAGTGGGTAAAAACTTGAATACAGTTTTTAAAAATATGACTCACGTAACATGTGCAGCTCATGGATTAAATAGGGTGGCTGAGAAAGTAAGATCTCTGTTTCCAAGTGTTAATACCTTGATATCATCGGTCAAAAAAGTATTTTTGAAGTGTCCGCCAACAATTATAAGATGGGGCACATGGTTGCAAGCAGCAAACTATTATGCTATATATTTTGATGATATAAGACGAGTTATGAATACATTTTCTGTATCAGATGGCATAGCGGTTAAAAAAGCAAAAGCTGCATTTAATAAATCAAATATCTAGGGTGAACTTAAGTTTATAGCCGAAAATCTAAATATTATTCAAGAGTCTATAAAAAAATTACAATCGCCATATCTGTCGCTAGACTTTGGTGTACGAATAGTAAAAAAGTACAGTCTACATTATCTAAAATATATTTGAACGAAAAGGGAAAAATTATTTACACTAAATTTTAAAATGTTTTTAACAAAAACTTCGGGTACGACACTATGGAAAAAATTAATATGCTACAAAAAGGTGAAGAAGTCATTTGACAACCGAACAATAGGCGAAGTACAATAGATCACTTTATGAAATTTTGTTATGCCCCTATAACCTCCACAGAAATTGAGAAGTCATTTAGCCACCTGAAATGAATTTATCAGCCAAGACGGAGACGCATAACGCCCGAAAATATGGAGCAAATTTTGGTCGTTTACTTTAACAATAGTAAATGAGACATTCACGAAGAAAAAAATTGGAACGAGTAAAATTATAAAATTGTTTTTACAAACGAAAATTATAAAATTGTTTTGAAGAGTATTGATTGAGTTGTTATTTTTTAATATTAATAAAAACCTATTTTTACAAGCAAACCCTTGAGTGATCACTAGTATATAGAACTAGCATCGATAGTTGAGTTTATCGATATAGGAACTCCCTACTTGTCAATCAGTTTTGCCCCGCGGATTCCTATGTCTGTTCATGATCTTCCTTTTATTTCTGACACTGTGTTATTTTGCAAAAAATAATCCTTATGATGAAGCCTTTCGATGGGTATGATAAAGCTACAGGATAAAAAATTTTCTCGTGTAGCGGGTTCGATTTCCGATTCAACCGTGTAATTATTTAAAAATCTATAAATGCAGTTTAGATTGTTATTGAAATTAAAATAATGTTTTCATTCAGTAAAATGTTCCATCTACAATATTAAAGGTACTTTCCCTCCATGTGGCATGGCCGTGGGACGCCCTGTATATGACTTTTCTATGTAAATTTATTTTTGAAACCTTAGGAACGCTGATATATTTATGAACTAGATTACAATTAAGCTTTGCGTCTTTGGCGTTGAAAGGGTTGAACGGTGTCGACGATGAAAAGAAATCTTTCGATTTGTATTGTGAGCTGTTATTAGTATATCGCTTATTTTATGCGCATTAAAATTTTGCCTCGTTTTAGTGTAATTTTATACCTGAGAGAGGATTTTTGCAAAAAACGATCTACGTCTCAAATATGCGCGATAGACGAGCATTTGAAATGAAAGCGTAATACTAATATAGAGTGCTTTAAAACTAATAAGATATTTTTGAAACTGATTGCGTGATTGCAAATAATGTAAAATTAACCCAACCAAAAAGATTTCAGGACATTAACATGCTGAATATACCTAATAACCCGCTGTAATAGAAGATTTACTTTTCTCGAATATTTACAAAAAAAATATTAACTTAATGTATGTATTGAAACAGGAGTAGAAAACTAAACACGCTTCTCGAGAACGCGATCCAAGAGGCGATGGCCGAGCTGGACAAGAAGAGTGAAGCCACCGAGACCGAGGGTCCAGAGTCGGGAGCGACCGAGGACGAGCCCGTCGTCGACACGCCCAGGCGGAGGAGGCGCCAGAGGCCACGGAGCCGGGACACACACAGGAAGGCCAAGGCTGTCGACACCCGGCTGCGGAGCTCGCGATGACACGCATCACACTTTTTATATTGGTTGTATGGGCATGCCTTGGGCCCATTTACAACATAATACATGTTTACTTAGGTTGTAAGTTCATGCATTTGCTATCCGCGATTAGTAGCAGATGTATTAACTCGCACTTGACACTAATGAATGTGTAAGCAAAGTTAGGTTGGAGAAATGGATGTAGTTTAATGCTAGCGATTCTGTAAGTATTTACATCCTCACCGTATGAAGTGGCAAAAAAAAAATTCGGCTAAAATATGAATAATCGCAATAAATTGTCCCATTTTGGCGACTATATCAAATCACAATCAAATGCTGGTTTACCCGGCAGATGCCGGACCTCGAAGATGGAACATTACTGTTTAGGCTTCCCGATTTATAATAGATTTGTATGTCTACAATTTAGTATATACTTCTTAAATACATCACATAGTCAATGTCATCAATGTGTAGGAATAGTTAGTAAAATTATGTTGAGATTGTACAAACATTATCTGTACAATTTTTGTTTTCGACCTGTCTAGGGTGTTATTACTAACCAGAGATTATCTACCATTCCGTATATTAATATTGTATATATCCTCTTAACCTCTTTGTTGAATAACTATAATTTGAGAGTATAGTATGTTGGATTAAACTAAATTTGGACAGAAAGAGTTCCTGGCATAAAAATTATCTATATTTTGGTATTTACTTAACAATGACTTATATGAAAGTGATTTAATTACAATTAAAACGTAGGTACCATCAGGTTCAAAATTGCATGGTCAATTTATCGATGAATTCATTCATAAATTGGCCATGCAATTCTGAACCCGATAGTACGTGTAGCGCAGCAGTGGTTGTGAACCACGGCCGCCTAGAGTAAGCCGCGAGTAGAATCGTCTTAGTAATCTTCGATATCAATGATAATACTATAAAGTATACCCCTGTCATCGATGTATTGTACAATTTTAGTGAACTGTAAATGAATAAGAAAGTAAATCGCTATATAACGTGTAAATTTTTATGTGTGTTGTTAGAAAATAATAAGTGAAACATGATTTCTAGTCAAAATATTGAGCATATTAAATGTAGATTTTATAGACGAGGTAATTGACAATAACACTGGCCTGCGTTCGTTGACGCGCTCAACATTGTTTCGGTTACATAATGCATAAGTACAGTACATATTGATTGGTTTCCATTTTGTTTGTCAACTTTTATTAAGTTTGCGTTGGTAACCTCGCGTATTTGTACTATTTGTTAAGCTCCAGTGATAGTTTTGGAGAGCCATTTGATTTCTTTCAAATACGCTACCTTTTGTACCCGCAACACAACATTCGTTGTTTTGTGATACCATGGTCGTTTTTAAAAAGCTACAAATTGCAATTGAACTGAAATTGTAAATTGTGGCTTTATATAACGGATCACCTTAATATACCTATTATAATTTTTGAACAAACTTTTACACGCTTCCTTTCTTTTTATCTATTTATACATATATTGTCAGGAAACGTTAATTTTGCTACCATAAATTGCTTAATATTACAAATCAAATAAAAAAAAATCTAAATCAAGGATATCAAATGAAATTATGATTAATTAATCAAACATATTACGAATGATAAGTTTCTGATGTTCTCATTGGTCTCTTTTTTACGATATTTTTATACTGGTATTGTCTGAAAGGGCTTGATTTACATATTTACCACGAAAAATAACCACCAGCACGGTAGTTGTAGGTACCAGCCGTCACCCTTATTACCTAGGCAATAGGGTTGAATAAATAATAATTTAGTTGGCAGCTGCGATGTGATGGCCCGCGCAAAGACTGTATTGTATCTCACTACATGGCATCACAATTTGATCACATATCCTTACCTAACTTGTCATCCTCCTGAGTTAACGTAACATAAGATTATCACTGTAAGTGTCGCTTAATTTATAAGTATTTGTTTTGTGGTGCAAGGGAGATTATGTTAAAACATTTCTAAAATGCTTTTTAAACACATTCAAGTAATATAATAAAAGATTTTTAAAAACTAGGTAGAATTAATATTAACTATAGGTAGGTCATGTCATACCATGGATCCACTTGATAGGTAATTTGTTATGGATAGTCATTGTTAGATTATTATCAATGTGCAAAATTACTTTGTGATTTTTAAACATGTCCGATAAAATTATATATCAAGGAATAATTATCTCATAGCTTACTTACTGTTTTTTATAATGTCGTATTTTAACCTTAGAGATTCCATTTAAATTTGAAATAAGAAATGTGAGTTCAGATGCCGACACGTATTTAATGTTGAATGGGAAATGTTTATTATATTGATAGTCGGATAGACTCCCGCCCCGCGAGATGGTATTATGTACATAATCTTAAAGTAGTTATGTATAGTATTTTATTTCAATGAGAATTAATGTTTTATAGACTAATATACAACATAAGATTATTTATTTGTTTTGCTGTGTACATATTTTTTTCAATAAAATGTACCTGTTTTATTTAAGTTGATTTTTAATTTCTCCTTTTCCCTTATTGATAGTGTTAAAGGCAAAATTTAGGGTAAGGTCTAATAAGCGTAGACAGCGAATGAAGGTAACTCATTCCCCGCCAAAAATAGCGAAGTTGCACACCCACGCCAATCACTTAATTAGAAGTGCATGGTTACAGTTAAAAATGAACCCTCACGCCAGTATATTAAGGTTTAATACAGTGGTTATAAAAGTTGGTGGCGGGCTGGCGGGTCAGTGGCGACAGTGACGAACGGCAGTTCAAATCATTGGTGGCTAAAGGGTTAATAGCTACGGCTAAGTCGTTTGACTTGTTACGATTTTACGGTAACGTCAAATTTAAAAGAAAATAAACTAATTTACATTTCATCGTAACTAACTTAGCCGTAGTTAGTGGCTGGCTGCTTAAGAGGCCTTATTCCCAAAACGCGAATTTCACGAAATGCTTCATTTTCTTCGAAGGCTATGGCGAAAATACTAAGTTTTTTTTAAATCAACTATTGATGCACATAATAGTTCATTTCTTTATCTAGACGGCCATCGGAGCAAATATTACGAGTGAAATATGAAATAAATTGGTTGTCTTGGAAGGCCTTTCCGGATTTTCCAGTTAGGTGTACCGTTCATTTTCAGATTACGCAAAAAAGGGTAAAAAATCTTATTCAATTTGAATTAAATTCAATTGAGTATGTCATGTACGAGACGGCCATGGAAATAAAAATCGAAGATTCATCTTGGATAATCGACAAAATATCTTCTGATTATATGCCAGTTTTTTGATGAAAACACGGTTACATTTCATTTTTTCCACAAAAACCCTATGAATATTTTGCCCTAAAAATATTACCATTGCAAAGTTAAACTATATTTCTATCACGATAAAAAAAAACATTACTATAGCAGTAAATTTCAAATTACTATGAATTTTTAAAAATGACACTTAAATCACACTTCACAGGACACTTTGTAAGAATCGTATTTTTGGGTACTTAATAAACATGGTTCAAAATTATTTTTTTGTATTACTAATACTTCAAACTATCTTATAAATAGCATTTTATGCGGCTTTTTTCATTAATAGAGTTTTTCGACCTTTTAGGGAATAAGGAGCCTTAACGTGTGTAACGTATTGCAGCTTAGAGAATTCAACCCGGTTGGAGTAGCCATGTCTGTCATTTTCTATACAAAAAAAGTCTGCCGATTTTTGTGGGGGAGGGGAACGTCAAATGTATGGCTATTCGTACGTAACGTACAAATAGCTACGTCAGATAAACGTCAGTCCATACAAGTGTATGACTACTGGTCATATGTTTTCGGCAGAGGGGAACGCCTATCAATGACGACTCCGGTTGGTTGAATTCTCTAAGTATTGCAGCGTCCTCCTAGTAAGGGCCCGATTTAGGGAGGCGTAATGCCGGCATTTGTAGGGCAGGTAAAGCTTGCACTTTGAGTTATCAGAGGATGACGCAGAGTACTACTAGCAGATATTGTCAGTAGACACGAACAGTAACAGTTTGAAGAAACATCGATAGATGGCGGTTATAGCTATTTTTTGGACTGCGTGTGTTGGTCACACAGATAAAGGTTCTGGTTGGTCACGAATTACGATAAATGAGGATAAACGCGGAAAAATATGCGCAGATGGCGCTGCAATCGCGAAAAATCACGCATCTCGTTGGTTATGGTTTGGCAATGTTAATTAAATCAATACAGTCTCTAGACCTCAGAGAAACGTCAGCAATAGTTCCACAGTGGCGGTTAAACAGCACCATTTATAATCTGTGGTAAAGGTCAATGGGATAATTTTGAATAGAGACAAAACTAAATGTATGCACATTTATTCACCCTACAGTAAGAAAGCAAAAAATATAAATTCATCTGACATTAAAATCTTTGGTCATACATATAACTGCCTACACAACCATAAGCGTTTTTGTACTTTTAATGAACTAGAATTAGTTGATAACTTCAAATATTACTCACTTCAACTGGAAATTGCATGTAAATCAAGTCTGCAATAGGCTTCGATCCGTCCTAGGCCAGTTTTATCATTTAGATAGAATACTGAATAAACGCACCCTGTATATTGTTTACCACGCCATTGCTGACTCATTCATTGCTGAGTTATGGATTAAGTTGTTATAGACTCACTTTTAAGACATACTTGGACCAAATTAAGCAACTGCAAATAAGGTTGTTAAAATATTTAGTTAACAAAAATGTGCGAGATGAATGTAGAATCAATTACAAATAATTGTTCTTAGTTTGTAAAATCCTCCCCGCTTCATGTAAAGTAGAATATCTCCACGCCATAGAATGTTATTATAACCAAGATTTTAAAGTTGAGAGAACACGTAACCATTATACGAGTAATACTAGGTCATCTCAAAAGAAGAAATTATGTCAGATTAGTGCGTCGAATTATTACGGGAGACGAACCAAAGAATATGTAACACCCCAAATTTGTAATAAAATAAATATCCAATTTTACTTGAGCAAACTAAATTAAAAATTGGAACTCTTAATGCAAAGTTCAAAGAAATATTGCTAAATAAGTACTCTGTAAGCCATTGTTAAAATATGTGTGTGTGTGTAATTGTGTGTGCATGCATGTGTTTGCTTTGCATTACTATACTTGTAATGGAATTGATATGTTGTTGTTTCATGTAACTACATAGTAATAGATTCTAAAACTAGTATTCCAAAACTTGTACAGAGCGCTCCGCCAACAAACTGTTCTACAGTTAGGCGAAATTATGCATTTATATTATGTATGTGTTTTTCTTGGTAAAAGAAAAACTTTGGTTGCGAGGAACACGCTAGGTGTTTTCATTTTGTATAGGATCTAGGCACCGATATGTAATAAAATAAAGAACGCGCGGCATCCACAATCGGCCTGCTGTAAGAACGACTCGTACAGCACTTTCTCGGTGAGTTTTATTAGACTTTAGTCAGTGATAAGACTGGCCAGTTATAAATGTCAAGAGCCATAGTCATAGTCATAGTCATAGTCATTTATTTATAATATTTAAAATATTACATGTCAAATTACAATATTATTACATTGGTACTTATTTATTAATACATTATTTATTGGTACATAATTATTAAATTAGATTTTAAATTAAACGTTTTCCTAATTAGGTAGGTCAAAAAATTCTGTGACACTGTAAAAAGCATGGTTTAGTAGCCACCTTTTTAATTTACTTAAAAATACGTGGGTACTACCCGCATTTTTTATTTCCGATGGGAGTTTGTTATAAATTTTGGGTCCTGCACTTGACATTATTTTGGATGACTTGGCCAGTCGATTAAACCAAGTACGTAGTTGTTGTTTTGAACCCTGTCGTGTGCGTGTTATTTTTCTGAACGGAAATGATTCTATGTTAACCTTAACATACTTTGCTATCTCGTAAATGTACTGCGCGGGTAGGGTGAGTATTTGGTTATCTTTAAATAGATCGTGCGCTGGAGTACGTGGTGGAACAAACGAGATTATACGTACAGCTCGTTTTTGAAGAATAAAGACACGCTGCCATTCAGCAGCCGTGCCCCATAATTCAAGACCATAAGACATCACCGAATGAAATAATGCATAGTAACTTGCTCGGAGCTCTTTGACAGGTAACACACAAGCCAACCTGCTTAGAGCATAACACGCGCCCGATAGTTTAATACACAGGTTGTCTATGTGTGCATCCCATTTTAAACTGGAGTCCAGTGTGATGCCAAGAAACTTGGTACTTTTTGCTTGTGGTAGTGTTGTGCCATTGATATATGTGTTCAGTGGGTTCGGCGGTCGTCCACCAAGGTTTATGTGGAGAACCTGGGTTTTTGAAAGGTTTAAGACCAAGCCGTTTGCGCAGAACCATTTCAGCAATTTAGAAACTTCAGATCTTAAACATTCTTCTAGCTGATGTGCTGTGTCCGCTGTGATCACGTTACACGCGTCATCTGCGAATATGTACATATCTCCATCCACGGCGTTGGGGAGATCGTTTACCTGAATGAGGAAGCACAGATTCGCGAGCGAGGATCCCTGCGGGACGCCAATATCGACACTACCGTAATTAGATTTAACCTGGCCATTGCTTAGAACTACAGCTTGCTGACGGTTTGATAAGAAATCTAACATTAGTTTGAGAGCCGGTCCGCGTATTCCTATATACTCAAGTTTCTGTGCAAGTACTCTGTGGTCGCAGAGATCAAAGGCTCGTGTCATGTCACACAGTAATATAGCAACTTGGGTGGAGCACTCTTTGGCCACCATGATTTCATGGACAACTTCACGAATAACTGCAACACATGACCTACGCTTTCTGTACGCGTATTGCTTGTCGCTTAATAGAGAATAGTTTTCTAAGAAAGTTGAAATCCGCTTAGATAACCCGTATTCGTAAACCTTAGCGATAGCTGGGATTATACTTATAGGCCTAAAACTTGTAAGACTATCTTTTGGACCTTTGCCCTTGTAAATAGGTACGACTTTAATGTTTTTAAGAATAGACGGATATAGTCCAAACTTAAGTAAGTAATTGAAAATGGATACAAGCTGAGACGATAACATAGGCAATGCTACTTTCAAAAGATTAGTGGAAATATTATATATGTCACATGTATTTTTACACGCGATACCTTGCGAAACGATTATATGAAGTTCCGCTTCCGTAAACTTTTTTAAATGAATTGATACTTTACTAGGTTCAGTCGTGTGACATAACAAGTCCTTTGCAGTATTAGGGTTAGCTGTAGGTGCGTGCGTAGTTGCGGCATCGGCGAGAAAAAAGTTGTTTACATCATTCGCCAACCGGTTTTGTGAATTATAATGCAGTCCGCAGCTGTCCGTTAGGTTAGATAGGCTGCACTGATTAATTGCGCGTTTTCGGCCAGTGTAATTATTAACAATTTGCCACAGTGCCTTGTGTGGGTTGTTACTTTGATGTAGGACCTTGGAGTAATAGGCTCGTTCAGCGTTCCGTAAAGTTTCCTCGAGTTTTAACGAATATGAAAGTGTTAATAAAACTACGTGATTATTAGATGGAATGACGTGATTATTTTCGGTAAATCTTGTTCGAGACTCTACCATATTACTGCTATATTCTAACTCAATGGATTTAGGGAGCTTGGCCAATGCCTTGGCACTCAAATGTGTGAAAGAAGATTGGCTGGGTGATATGGCCATGATGGCCTTGAAAGTGACTTATATTTCGCTTGTACCACTAGAAGGCAATTCACAGGATTGGACAAATGTACAATTACTAATTAATAAGGACAATTGTAAATTAGTAGGTATGTAGGGCAGGCTAAAGTTATGACCAAGACGTGCTTCATCGTAAAATGTAAAGATGTGTAGGCAGATAACGCAATGGGGTTAATATTCGTATGTAGGTACTTAGTTAGATTTACTTAAGATTAGGCAATTATTTAGAATGGCGGGCGGGAAACGGCATGGCATCCATTTGGCTTAGGTACTTTTTCATATGGAACTAAAAATTATCCTCAATTATTTAAACACTATTAGTGAACCAGGTGTGACCACGAGGATTCCTGGGAGACAAACTGTTAAAACAGGCAAGCCGATGGGAAATATTAGTTGTATGGACGGTGCGCCACTGATGTCTGATATATTGCTGACATAAGTATTGTGCAAAGTGCCTGACAATGACAGGCAGATGTTTCCTACCGTAACTAATGGACGCCTGCAACTCCAGACATGTCACATGAGCGTTTCCGACCCTTTAGAAACGAGGATTCACTGTGTTGACGGCTAAGCGACAAGAGGGTCAACCGTCGTCAACACACTACATCCGTTTAGAGCTCTCTTCTCTGGTGACCTTAGGTAACTCACTGTCAGGAACACAACACATCCACTATTTTAGTGAAATTTACCCCAAAATTTTTAATTTCAGAATCAAAGTGGTGTCTACAAAATGTAATAAAAATGCTGGGCATATATTGGTATCGTATTCTAATTATAGAAAACTCACAAAAAAAAGCTTTTTCGCGCGAAAAAAAAATTGGTTTTGCATGGAGGGTTGGCCGTCTGGGACGACGTGTCCCATAGTTTTTCTCCTAGTTTTTCTTACTCGCAATAGGTACCATACTAATTATGCCCTTAAACGGATCACCAGTATTGTTTATTACAACCTGTATGGCGATACCTTGTTTTCTTCTACCATGAGTAGATACAGATGTCATGCTCCATACATTTTCACTTGCAAAGTTAGTGCAAAGTTGGCGTGGTCTGACCGTATCTGGCGCCAATATTCAGAGTTAGGTCTAGGTTTATTCAGTGAGGCGATTCAAGTCAATAAATAAACGCGTAATGTGCTTGTTTTGATGGGCCCACTTCCCGAACTGACGCTGAAAGCCGATTTAGTGCTGCGACGCGACCAGCGTAGTATGAACCGGCTGTTATTGTTGTAACCAAGTTTACGTTAATAGTGTGCTTAGATTGACCTAGCTTAATATAACATTAACTAGATATCTAGATAGCTTATATTGTCCGGGAAATACGGTAGGTTAACGCATAAGGTGTAATCGATTAATTTTAGTTTGTGGATGTGACATTGGTTCCATAACATGTGTGTTATGTTATCAGAATTTTAGTAAGTATTTTAAACGAACGAATTATGTTATAATTTATATTTAACAAAAATAATATTGCTTTGCTATTCTGCGGTATAATAACGTGCTAGTTGATTAGTGACAACCCTACCCTTCAATACATAGGTACTTATTTGCGTATTTTTGAATGTTTTAATGTTCCCAGGTGTTCTAAGTAAAGAATCGTAAAAAATTAGCAGAAATTATAGATTTATTATATGCGATCCTGCCTCTTCGCCCAATAACGTTCCCCAAACTGTTTCATTTGGCATACTGCATTTCTTCTGAAACTGTAAACTTCTCAGGGTTTGTTTTATAATCATCGTGTAGAACCATATAAAATAGGTTAGATTTGTTTTATAACAATCCTGATCTTCTTATAGTTTCAGAAAAAAATGCAGTATGCCAAATGACACAGTTGGCAAATGAAACAGTTTGGGAAACGTTATTCGACAAAAAGGCAGGGAACCATATTATATACCGTACCAAACTATCGGAGAAAAAAATCTAAGAGTATACGGTAGGTACCTACTCACTGGAAGTAAAATTGGGATTTTATCCTACCTATCAGAATAGGGGTGTATCTTCGTAAAGTGGTCGTACAGTAAACAAATTCCGGTTGGCAAGTTTAAACATCTCAGCCGTTGCGAGCGCCCTATGGGCCGTGAAGTTATTGCCTCAAGCAACTACTGTCGCTTAGCGATCAAAGGAGGCTTCCGCAATCTCCTTTTATATAGTTTCTTCTGGACTGCGGTACTTAAATAATGGAGATACGAATTCGATGCTTAATTGTTTATTGTGGGTAAGGTTTAGCTCTAGGTCAGCCCAACCACACTGTAGGCCATGGGGTATCTGTGTCTGTTTCTCCAATTTTTCCTCAAAAGTACCTACTACTGTTTAGGTAGGTACAGTCGAGGTCAAAAATACCTTTACAGTTGAGTGTTACAAACATACCTTTACATTTAAATAAGTTTACACACTACATGACAAAAACATGCTTACAACACACATGACAGATTCTTGCTTACAATGCACCAAAGCTCAGTTTACAATCTGTCTTCCATAGAAACATTGTCACAAATTGTGACATAATAGGTTTACATTGCAATAAGATTTCCTGTCAATGTGCCGTAAATATGTTTACATTTGCAGTGGCATTAAAAACTTTACGTTCAAGCTTACTTTTCATTTACTTACACCTATTGCTACATAAATATCTTTACAGATTCGATTAGCCCGTTTTTAATTTTAATAATGACTTGAAATCGTCATAAATATCAATTTCGGCTTTATAAAGGGAGCTTAATTATTTATTAACGCTAACTAAATTTTACTAACTTTCGGCTTTATCGAGTTAAAAGTAGTACTATTTTTTATTAGCTGTATTTGTTTGGTTTTGTGTTTTTACATACATTATATGTATAGTATGTCGACAAGAAATCCTTAGTAGTCATTGGACGGGTTCTTTATATCATATTCTAACATATCTCAAATTATGTAAGAGTTTCTTTTAACCCTTTGAACGCCAAAGACCCATAAAGTGGTCATGAGATGTCGTGCCTATCATGCCATGAACCCCTAAAGTGGTCCGAACTAAGATGTATTGCAATCATACAAAAAAAAGCATTCTCGTTTAATTTTATTGGTGCTTGTGTTGCATTAAATTTATGGTTGTTGGCGTCTGACTGACCACTTCATTTGATCTTTTTATATGTCAATGAACCATTTTGCACGTCAGTCAGTTTAAATATTTCTGAGTGCTGAAATTCCTGACTCAGTGATGTCACTTCGGAGAACACCCGAGTGGAGTTCTTGTATATTCGGCGGGTGTCCAAACACTGAAGTATATGATGTTCCTATACTTATAAAGGCAAAAATCTTAATGAAGTTTTATTTATACAGTCGTGGCCCACTAATTAAGAACGAACACATTTTATATAACTAGATGCAGAGCAAACACCTATAACTTACTTAACTCAGCACAATGCAAGTAATGAATGTCAATTAAAGTTTTATTATGTTCCTAGGTAGTAGCAAAATAGTTTTATTTACATACATTTGCATGAACATATTGATAATCAAAGAATATATAAACTTGTTACGGTTTAAAGTACTTTGTTACTGGCCTTCTAATTAAGAACAGAGAATTTGAATTCTTGTATCTCCCAAAGCAATTGAAAATAACTATCATGTCACTTGGTTTTCCGTTTATTTGATATCCTATTATTATTTCGTGTCTGAGAAGAACCGTAAAATGGGTAAAAATGCTAGTTGTGATGCAGGAATCAGAAACGTTATAGTACAATTGGTGTTAGAGCGGAAGTGGTCATATCAAAAGTTTGCTGAACACCTTAAATGTTCGAAAACGAAAGTATTTAACGCTATAAAATATTTTAAGAAGAACCAAACATGCCAGAAGGTCCAGCGGAAACAACGCCCACGTAAGTCAACCCCCCGAACTGACGCCTTAATTGTTAGAATGGCTAAAAAAATCCTAAACTATCTTCTACCGAAATAAAACGCCAACTTTTTGGGGAAAAATCTGGTCTCGCTGCCCGTACTATACGAAAACGACTGAACGAAGCGAATTTATTTGGTTGAGTAGCTCGTAAGAAACCATTGGTGAACCAAAAAGACAGAGATGCAAGGATTAAATTTGCAAAAGAACACAAGGACTGGACTTTGTCTCAGTGGAAGCATGTTTTATGGTCTGATGAAACTAAAATAAATAGAATAGTATCTGACGGTCAAATTTACGTACGCTGACCACCAAATACGGCTTTTGAGTTTTGATCCTAAGTGTACTACCGTAACGGTGAAACATGGCGGAGGGAATATTCAATTGTGGGGTTGTTTTTCTTGGCATGGCGTTGGACCATTGGTGCGAATTGAGGGTATTATGAATCAACATGTATGTAGAGATATTTTGTAGAAAACCATGCTGCCATATGCTGAAGAAAATTTACCAGTAATTTGGAAATTTCAACAAGATAACGACCCCAAACACACTGCGAAATCTGTAAAGGACTGGTTCCAACGTAAATTTATTTCTGTAATGACTTGGCCCTCTTGCAGTCCAGATCTCAACCCTATAGAAAACCTCTGGAACGACGTCAAAAAAACTTTAGCCAAAAAAAATATAAGAAATCTAAATGAACTTTATGATGGGGCACTCGAAGCTTGGAGATCTATACCTGTGGAAAGATGCCGAGTGCTAGTGGAGTCTATGACAAAAAGATGTCTTGCAGTGGAACAGAATAAGGGATTCCCTACCAAATATTGATTTAACATTAGCATTTTCTTTTAGAATTCGTGGCTTTTCGTTTATGTTCTTAATTAGTGTGCCAACTTATTTATCGATGTCGTGGGATAAATTAATTTAAAACTTTTTTTTTATTATTATCTATAAAGTTTTTGGTGATAAAGTTTGTTTTAATCAACTCCATAAATACTCAAATTAAATAATATTAACGGATATAAATAAAAATATCAATATGAAAGTCAAGCTTAGCGAATGTTATAAGAAATCTGTGTAATACTAAGGCTGTTCTTAATTAGCGGGCCACGACTGTATAATTCTCCAAAAAAAAGAGCGTGCTTATTTCATTTGGGAAAGCCTATTGAGGCTTGGGATGAAATAGCTGAGGCCGAAGAAAATCAAACCATACGACGAACGACATAGTTAATATATTTAGAGCCTGTCTCACAATGCCCAAGTAAAATATTGGATAGATAACTAACAAATAAATTAACTGCCAGATAAAACTACCTACAAAACTTAGCACTTTAACTACCAGTTAAGCTTATTTGAAGATTGTGAAACGCCAACGATGACTTTATTCGTCAGATAAGTGGTAAGTAGCTTATTCAGGACTTTACTTGGACATTGTGAAAGAGGCCCTTGGAATTGTATTGAACGTTCTTAATTTCACTACATCGGCTATTGTGAATTAAATAGAAAATTTGTAATTATTAAAATTAAGAACGGGCCAATCAAATTTGTAAACATATTTACGGCACCAATGTGCCAATACAGGAAATCTTATTCTGTAACATGCAATGTAAACCATAATAGGTTTACATTGCATGTTACAGAATAAGATTTCACATTGTCACAATTTGTGACAATGTTTCTATGGAAGACAGATTGTAAATTGAGCTTTGGTGCATTAAGTGAAAAGATGAATCTGTCATGTTTGTTGTAAGCATGTTTTTGTCAGGGTGTAAACTTATTTAAATGTAAAGGTATTTTTGTAACACTCAACTGTAAAGGTATTTTTGACCTCGACTGTACCTGTACTTATGTCAGTCAATATTGTCGTGTAGCATGAATACACAAAAAATAAAAAAATGATATTAATTCGTCAATAATTACTAGCAAGCTTGATTCTAGGTTTAGGCCAAAAAGAGTAACGGTGTCCAATATAAAGGACAGTGTGGTGGAACTCGTGGAAGCCGGTGTCTGTTTATAAGAAAGGTGAAAGCGTCTAAATAACTAGTTATTGTTAATGTTATTTGTTTAATAAACCCAACCCCCTATTCCGTTCCGTTTCAGCGCTTTCCGTATACTTACCTATTCGTATTTTATTAAGGTTGACATCGACGAGCAAAAAGTTCAAAATCCAGTACGTTGCAGTATAACCGTATACTTATTCTTTTTAGGCATCATAGAACACTGTATATGTTTTTGTAGTCCGACGCTCCATGGACGGTTCCAACACAGGACAAATCCGGGGAAATAGCTCAAGTTACATAAGTTCGCGAGGAAAGCATCGCACTATGCATTCGTCTGTGCTTGGGCAACCAGCGGGTATGCTTTTTCGACTTATTGACGGCGACGGAACGTTTCGTTGCTATTAAACTGTTTAGTTTGTTAAAAATGAATCGGTATTTTCCGAATACCATTTACTATCGGATTACGGAGGGAATTTTGTAAAGTTTTATGACTAGTAGTATCAAATTCATCTATTTTACATTGGTTCACTATTCATTAACTCTACCTACAACTCTACAACCAAATAAAATATGATCACAAAGAAAGTGATTTCAAAATTGCGCGTCCCATCCCCACCCCAGACCTAAAATAATCTAGCAGGAGACTTTACGCTTAATTCAGGTCATCCTAACTCCCGAAACGCATTCAACGCGAGTAGACATTTCGCAAGCCAGTCGGCTCGCTACTTTTAATGCTCCGGTATTACTTTATTCATGCCGGGATTCAGCATGTTGTCGGATGCTTTTCATGCCCCGCATGTTGGCACGATAAACAAACAGAACTAGCGTCCTAGAGCCTGCCTGCAATATGTTCGGATAAAAAAATGATGCCGCTGTCATCCTGCTTGGTGAAACGCGGCATATTCGCATGCCACGACGTGGTTTCTACAAATAGCGTAATCGGAACGTATACAACGTTGTCTAGCTTTTTCTCGAAAATGTGGCTTTAAAATTGTTTACGTCACATCTAGCCATAATGTGAGTTTTATCGCACGCTACGCGTACGGTAAAACTCGCATTATGCCCAGGTGGAGACGTAAAATTGTGTACTCACCACGGGCAGTAAAAAAGAAAGCCCTCTATCGCATATTTACAACCCTCGCCTGCGGCTCGGGTTACAAATACCTGCGATTTCGGCCTTTCTTTCTTTTACAGCCCTTGGTAAGTAATGTACTATTTCACTTCTCATGCTCAAAAAGTGTGTCATATTATACTTACCAAGGCGGACAAGGTAGTACATTTAGCCTCTAGGGCTAATATGTATACATATTTATGATTTACAAAACAATTTTAATTGACCAATCAGAACACTTCACCATATTAAATCCACCAATCACAACACATATCGAAGTTATATAATACTATACATATAATAAAGCTGAAGAGGGTCGAAAGTCTGTACATGGAAGATAATCGAAAAAAAGTTGGCTGGGGATACTTAGAATCGATAACAGAACACGTTCCAACAATTTTTAGAATTTTTGTCTGTTTATCTGTTTATCTGTTTGTCTGTTTATTTGACCGCGCATCACGTGAAAACGGCTGAACGGATTTAGATGAAATTTTGTATAGAGATAGTTTGAGTCCCGGGAAAGGATAATATATAGTTTTAATCCCGAAAATCAACCCTGGTGGGGGTAAAAATAGGGTTGAAAGTTTGTATGGAGAATTTTTAACCGCTGAAACGATTTAGATAGAAATGAGTATGGAGAATAATTTGAGTCTCGAGAAATGTCATAGGATAGTTTTCAAACCCTTGTGGGGGTGAAAACGGGGTTGAAAGTTGGTATGAGGATTTTTTTACCGCTGAACAGATTTAGATGAAAATTGGTATAGAGATAATATGGGTCTCGAGAAAGGACAAAGGATAGTTTCATCTTGAAAAAAGCCCCCCCCCCCCCACCTTACTTTAGAACCGAAGGTCCAAAAAATTCGAAAAAAATAATGGAAGCGAAGCCTGAAAGGTACTTTCAATAAAAACTATCTATCTATACATCTATCACGTGAAAACGGCTGAACGGATTTTGATGAAATTTTGTGTAGAGATAGTTTGAGTCCCGAGAAAGGACAAAGAATAGTTTTCATCCCGAAAATCAACCCTGGAGGGGGTGAAACGGGGGTTGAAAGTTTGTATGGAGATTTTTTAATAGAAATTAGTATGCAGATAATTTGAGTCCCGAGAAACGACAGAATAGTTTTCATCCCGAAAATATACCCTTTCACCCCGAAAAGGGGGTTGGAAGTTGGTATGACGATTTTTTAACCGCTGAACTGATCAAGATGAAATTTGGTATAGTATGGGTCTCAAGAAAGGACAAATGATAGTTTTCACTCCGAAAATCAACCCTAAAGGGGTGAAAAGATAGTTCGAAATTTGTATAGGGAATTATTAACCGCAGAATCGATTTAGATAAAATTTGGTATGGAGATAATTAATTAAAAAAGGAAATAAAATAGTTTTATCTCGGAAATTATCCTTTAAACGGATACAAAAGGGGTGAAAGTTTACATGGGGAAGAAAAAACCAATAACCGCTGTCCGTATTTAGATGAAATTTGGTATTTAAATAATTTGTAATTTTTTGGTCAAGGTGTTCATATTTATAACATGTTACCCGTCGATGTTTTAAATTTACATTTACCCGCTCTTAAGAAATATTTGAAAATGTCATGAATGTCAAAGGGTTATTGCAGGTTCGAGTATTATATATGAGGGACAAAGATGCATGGCCCAAACCAAAAAACTACTACAACATTTATAGGACACCGTTTAGGTAGGAAAACATATCAAACGTTTTGTGAAGCAGTCAGATTAGGATTTATTTTTCTTTATAAATAAACAATAGGTACATTATCTGTCTCTCAAACTGTTTTGATATGTCTTCTTGAAGAACTACGCATTATTTTGTATCTTTAAGATCTAATAATGTATTACTGTTTTGAAAAAAATAAGTCCCGTCGAGTATCTTTTCGGTCATAATACTTCTTGGGCCAGAGGTGTAGAGTTAGAACCGGTGGTAGTTTTGGAACGAAGTTCCTTATTGGACGGTTCGCGGATGGGGGTCTAGGTGAAAAAAAGTCACGTGACCGTCACGAAAAAGCGTCACGTCACGAAAACGCGACACCCATACGATTGAGAAACATGTAAAATGGAATGAAATAAAAAATATATAAAATAGAATAAAGTGAAGTGAAGTGAAGTGTAGTGAAAGTGCGAAGTGACAAAGTGATAAAAGTGAAAAAAGTCGAGAACCTAAAAGTAAAAAATGTCAAAAATGAAAAAAAATGCCAAAATTTCTAAACTTCTAAAATTTCATAAATTTCATAAATTTCAAAAATTTCAAAAATTTCAAGAATTCCAAGAAAATACAAAAAAAATTAAAACCACAGAATTAACGAAAAAGTCAAAAATGTAATAAAATTAAATAACATATCTTCGTTCTAACAGAGTGTTCCACGACACTCACGTATTTTATTTTTCTCTGACGTTCATTAGTGCATTGTAATGTGCTTACCTTGAAGTATGTAATTACCACAATTATTGCAACCAGTAACGTAACATCAGTGTATTATCTGTGACAGTGTGGTAAAAACGTATGAAAATTCATTACCTACGGTAACGTAATCAAAATCTGCCCCCCCGACCGCCGGCACGCATGGTTTCAGTGGATTTTTAATATGTGTGTAGGTAAAGCAGTGTATGCTTCTGTACATAATTAGGCCTTATTACGTAACAGTTACGTAAACTACTATTTATCTCTTTTTAGGGTTCCGTAGTCAACTAGGAACCCTTATAGTTTCGCCATGTCCGTCCGTCTGTCCACGGTCTAGCTCAGTTACTGTTCGCACTAGAAAGCTGAAATTTGGTGAGGCCTGATAAGAACTTTCAATAAAAACTATATTGAATAAAATCGGTTCAGCCGTTTTTGAATTATCAGTCAAAATCGCATAGTGAAAGGATGTGCCGGATAGTAAACAGACGTAAGCGCCGCCAAATATCCCTTAATAAACGACCGTTTGAACGGATGTTTCGTAACAGGGCGGCATTTACGAAACTACACTGAGCATCGCCCGACATGCTCTTGGCCGGTTTTGTTTGCATTGTTATCCCGGAAATCACCCCTTAAGGATTACTAATTCCTCAAATAGAAAAAAAAACATTTCTGCATTTGTGACCCCCCCCATTTCAACCGCGCCTGTTCTTACCTTTCATGCTTAGACTGATTTAACGGGAAGATCGATTTGGATGATATTTGCCGTGGACATGAACGTATAAATACAAAAGTGGTCCTGTATCGTCCGATATACACCTACTATTGTATGTCGTTTAAATCATGCCAATAAAAATTAATAGGATAAATCCATCTGTCAACTTTACTTCAAGTTCCGCCTTCAGGGTAGCGGGAGAGAACCGCTTACTGACACGGACCGAATTCCACGCGGGCGGAGCCGCGGGCACAGCTAGTATAATAATATAGAATAATCTTAAATGTTAAAGTTTTTAACTAAGTTTTGAAATAATTATAACATTTATAACTTAGATAAGAAATTGAAATAAATAGAATTCTTTTTTAAATAAAAAAAAAAGAGTAATCGGAACGCTATACTTTTTTGGTGAGTATACTGTGTAAATAATTTAAGTCCTTAAAAAACATGTATTTAATATCAACCAATCAGAATGCAGCAATGTTAACATCGACCAATCAGGAAACGCAATCTATTTCTCAAAACATGACGTGTTTTTTAGGTCCTACTTCACAATCATTAAAAAATATTTTATTTTTTTGGAAGCGCTTTAAAGCGTGTTTAAACTGTTTAAAGAGCTGATTATACCGTCGTCTGTGGCATTTATTCGCGGTATTTATATTTTGTATCTATGTCAAAGAAGTTAAAAAAATTAAAAGACCGTCAAGTTATTCCATAATTTCACCTTAGTTAAGTTATTGTGCGTAAATAATAAGTATTTTTACCTTATTTTCTCGCAACCGAAATGAAAAATAGTATGCATTACTCTGGTCTAAAAGCCATATTACCACTCGAACAATTGTCAAACAATCTGCTATTTTGCTGTCATAAACGCCAGCGCCATGTAGTACCGTTTTACATTTTAAATTCATGTTGCATCACTTTCCTTAATATGGCAAAGAAAAGAGCAACAACCCATAAAATGCGATAGCAAACGAAGTTTTCTGGCAATACTTAGGTGTGTTCTCAGTGCCTAAATACAGGATGTGCCAAATATCAAAAGCGTACAATTTCAGCCCCGCAGCTAAACGCATCGCAGGACACAAGCTGCTATAATTGGGTTTCGTGAGTCATAGCCAAGTAAAGTGAGGCCAAGTGGGTCAATGACCAGTTGATAAGTTTTACAGGATTGCTCCTAACTTTGGCTATGGCTAATAAAGTGATCGGATTGTGACTTTGTGCAGTCTCTTTACAACAACTAAGTATCTGATCCGACCGGTGATCCGATGGAAATTAAAACGGGGAGTAATTAAATGATCAGCCGTTTTTAAACCTGATTCGCAAAAAAAAATTGCCCTTAAATCATTTGGTCCGCATACAAAAACTTTGCTGGCAATAAATAAAAAGGGAGCTACAACTCTTGTTCAGCAAAAAACTCACAGACGAACAACGTTATAACCAATATTGATCTGCTTTTGTTATAATTTATCTTCTCAATAAATTTTTGAGCTGCAAAATAATTACTTGGTCATCAAGATTGAAAAGTTGGTGGGTAGAAAAAACCTGGCTGTAAGCAGTTTAATTGAAAGGTATGCATATTAAAGCAATGGTAATTTGATATAATAAAGTTGGTGGCGTTTAATTTGAAAAATCGGCAGAGTTGTCACCGGAGTGAAATTAGTTCAATTTTATTTTTGGATTAACTTGCCCGTTTAAGAACTAAAGCAAAGTCGCCAATTCGGTCATAGAATTACTACTACGGAGCCAGGGATTTTAAAAATGTATAATATAGTTAGGGTGTCATTTAATCGATCTGCAGAATATTCCTATTTTGGTAAGCAAAAATATATATTTGGTCAGCAAAATTGGACCCTTGGTTAGCAACTTACGGGCAGCAGTTGGACCCGGGGTATGTCCTTAAACTACGTCCGGACCTGGGTATGTCCTTAAACTACGCCAAAAAGAGAGGTATGGGCACTGCGAATGGCATCTCGCTAAGTGTGGTAGGGCACGTTCAGCGAATGTCATCGCTCAAATCTGGAGCAGAGCCCGACTGGGGAAGTACCTCCACCTTACGGAAAACCACAGCCAAATAGCACTAGACCCTACTCATAGTGTTGTGTTCCTGCTGGTGAGTAAGGTTGCCAAAGAGCTCAAAGAGGACCCAGTGTGTTGACGATGAGGGACCTTCTTGTTCCTTTAGTCGTCAACACAGTGAATCCTCCTTTTTGTAAAGGGTCGGCAACGCGCATGTGACGCCTTTGGAGTTGCAGGCGTCCATAGGTTACGGTAGCTGCTTACCATCAGGCGGGCCGTATGCTTGTTTGCCACCGTCGTGGTATAAAAAAAAAAGAAAAAAAAAAAAGCAGGTATTTCTAAACCAGTTCGCAATTAATGTCACACTGATCTGCTCTAAAATGATTTGGTTGGCAATTTAATTATTTGAGCGGCAGTAAGCTATCCGCCTTAAATCAGATTTCTTTAAGCAATCAGTGGGTAAGCGAATTATTTCATTTTGGATTACAATTGAACTGATGCGCAAACATTGGTTCGCTAAAAAATCAGTTGATCAGCACTTGTCTTACCAACCTAACCTACCTTTTGCTGATCAGTTGATTTTTGAAACAAAAAAAATACTAGCCATCATTTAATTACTTTCCTTTCATTTTGTCCTTACTGCCCATTCATAAAATGGGCGCAAGTAATTCTCTGCTGGAGATGATTTATTTTGGAGATGAATTAAACAACACACTTCTACTTTTGTTCTAAAAGGTAAAAGATAACTAACGAACCTAACCAAGTAAAAATAGGGATCGTAACTTTTTTTTTCTCATGTTCGCCCCCCCGTGCCCCGTTTTCCTGTCTTTCTCTGGTGGGTTGAGGTTCACAGTTCTAACCTAACCTAACCCACTTTATTTGTAGCCGTGCGGGTCGGTTGAGGGTCACAGTTCTAACCTAACCCACTTTATTTATAGCCGTTCGGGTCGGTTGAGGGTCTCAATTCTAACCTAA
The DNA here is from genome assembly GCA_947086415.1 of Pammene aurita. Taxonomy (NCBI): domain Eukaryota; kingdom Metazoa; phylum Arthropoda; class Insecta; order Lepidoptera; family Tortricidae; genus Pammene; species Pammene aurita. Next base: position 23,445,341 of record OX352298.1, on the reverse strand, counting down.
CCCACTTTATTTGTAGCCATTTGGGTCGGTTGTGGGTCACAGTTCAAACCTAACCTAACCCACTTTATTTGTAGCCAAATTGAATTATAATATAAATTTTTAAAATCCCTGGCTCCGTAGTAATTCTATAGCCGAATTCGCAACTTTGGACCGCTTTTTTTTTTTTTTTTTTTTTCGCTTTGGTTCTTAAACGGGCAAGTTAATCCAATAATTGTAATCAATTAAAAATAACAAAAATATGAAAAATACATTTGCTAATAACCTTAGAATAAAATGCACGCACACGATTGGCTGCTCGTGTCACGTGGACTAATCGTGTCACTCCGGTTACAACTCTGCCGATTTTTAAAATCAAACGCCACCTACTTTATTATATCAGACTAGCCTTTTCCCGCGGCTTCGCCCGCGTACTATAAGTACTCAAAAAGGAAACGATACCCATGTTGATTTTCAGACTTTGTGACCACATTTGCCCCTTTTAGGGGTTGAATTTTCAAAAAACCTGAAACACGTGTTTACTCATTTATCGTTAGGAATACTCCTGTGAAGTTTCGAATAAAATAATCTAACAAATCTTGATTCGCCATACAAACTTTGGACCCTCATTTTACCCCCTTAGGGGGTGAATTTTGAAAAATCCTTTCTTAGTGCACCCCTAGACCTTATAAGGAACCTACGTGCCACATTTGGAATCTCTAGAACCAGCGGTTTGGGCTGTGCGTTGATATGTCAGTCAGTCAGTCAGTCAGTCAGTTTCTTCTTTTATATAGATATAGATAGATTACCATTGCTTTAATATGCATACCTTTCAATTAAACTGCTTACAGCCATGTTTTTTCTACCCACCAATTTTTTTATCTTGCTGATCAAATAATTATTTTGCAGCTCAACAATTTATTGAGCATATAAATTATAACAAATGCAGGTCAATATTGGTTATAACGTTGTCCGTTTGTGAGTTTTTTGCTGAACATGACTTGTAGCTCCATTTTTATTTATTGCCAGCAAAATTTCTGTATGCTGACCAAATGATTTAATGGCTATTTTTTTTGCGAATCAGTTTTAAAAACGGCTGATCATTTAATTACTACCCATATAATTAAATTCGGCTACAAATAAAGTGGATTAGGTTAGGTTTGAACTGTGACCCACAACCGACCCGAACGGCTACAAATAAAGTGGGTTAGGTTAGGTTTGAACTGTAACCCTCAATGGACCCGAACGGCTACGAATAAAGTGGGTTAGGTTAGAACTGTGACCCTCAACCGACCCGAATGGCTACAAATTAAGTGGGTTAGGTTAGGTTTGAACTGTGACCCACAACCGACCCGAACGGCTACAAGTAAAGTGGGTTAGGTTAGGTTAGAACTGTGACCCTCAACCCACCAGACAAAGACAGGAAAATGGGGGACGGGGGGGCGTAGACCCCCGCATGAGAAAAAAAAATTAGGATTTTTACTTTGTTAGGTTCGTTAGTTATCTTTTACCCCATAGAGCGAAAGTAGAAGAACCGCTCGAATAGTTCGTAAACAGTTAAGTTTATGTAACTTTACTTGACGTCAAAATGAAAGGAATGTAATAAAATGATGCCTAGTATTTTTTTGTTTCATAAAATCAGCTGATAAGCAAAAGGTTGGTTAGGTTGTGTAACCTATATTTCAAACAAAACCTATAAGAATGATCCCGTCTGGTTACATAATACTAAGGGGTATAAATAAATGAAAGAAACACAGTCTCCACTTGGTAATTATTTATTACTTCTTTCAGTCTGCTAATATACCCTAAAATGAACTAACAACTAGCTCAGCTGTTATACGGAGAGCTATTGGTTCGTTAATGTCTAATTTTACATTATAGGATAAACCACCATCATTGTTAAATTAAATTAAGTTTATTTGAAGATATTAAATAATCTGTATTAGAACCTGTGCATTAAATATGTCAAACAAAACTGTCCATCAGACCTCATCCTTTGTTATGATATTCAAATCATTTTTAAAAGCAATGGTAACGTTAAAAGGATACCTACAGGTCCAAGACTACTGCCAACTTAAGGGCCAACACGTCTGACAGGTGTCACTGAAGACAAAACATAAATTTCAACTGCATTTCCCCCAGTCTTTTGAGGCGAATGACCTGAAAACAATAGAATATAATGATCATCTAGCTTTTGCACAACAGCTTATGATAATCTTAAACACCATAAGCTGACCCGCAGTAATACTTACGGGAAAATCAGTAGCAACATACACTAAGCATTTGGAACTCGAAGCGAAGACCTTCCAGGCCTCGAATCTCCATTAGAGAAGTCATCCAAAAAAACCTTGCCCCGCTCGGGGATCAATTCTTCCTTTTACAAAGACTTCCCGCAAAGGAAAACCATTTTCTTAACTGGCTTGACCTGGAAAGATCAATGAACTCAAATAAAAATCTCAAACAAACACGGTCATAGCGGCGTTGAGTGAAAACTCACTACACAGACAAATATACTTACAAATCAGCCGAAACAAACAGCAGCGATGTGCAACACAAGCTTAATAGCTTAAGTAAATCATTAAAGATCCAAAATGTATTTGTTTTCTAATATATTTGATAGAATCCAGTTTAAGTTTTTCTCTTGTATCCATCTTCCTTTCTTTTTCCCATTTTCTTTTTTTTTGTCATTTGAATTTCGAATATTTTCGCTCCAATCCATTGTTGCCAGCTAGCTTCAAACTAAACATGTAGGTTTATTTACATAATAAAACGAAACGAGATTTTGTATTATATAATAATAATATAATTATTTTATTTTACATACTATCGAAATAAAATGTTCTTTAATAATTACAAATTAATACTATCATCGAATAAAATAATTAATCACATAGTTCCACCGGCTCTTACTAGACGGCGCCACGTGACAATACCCCCCTTCCAACAAGAAGGTTCACTGATATAAATCAACATATATTAGTGAACTTGCCTGTCCTCAGGCACGATAAATCTTAAAACTAACGATAAGTCAACCTAATTCCTACCAATGTATACGCGGATGACTAATTTGAAAAAAATCGAAACCTGCAACGACAAAATCAAGCAAAAGCGTCACCCAATATAGTCAACAACATTCAATTAATAAAACCCGTCGTAATATAAAAAAATTGCTGAGTAAACTCCATCATCGATGTACCAATTAAATAAACAACTTAATTAACAATACAACTTGACAGTAGTTAAAAATAAACAAAAACTAAATTTATCTATCAACTACCAAGTGGAATCTTATACAAACTTAGACCTAAGTGCAACCAAAGGTTAACGACAACCAAATCTCTGTATCGCTTTACTTAAAAGTAAGACAAACTATTTACCCATAAGTCATTTTTATTGTAAAACTTGGAAGTTTTAACTATTCATTAATGAGAACAAAATATCTAACCAACAACCTAAATAAAAAAAAAACCGGCCAAGAGCGTGTCGGGCCACGCTCAGTGTAGGGTTCCGTAGTTTTCCGTCCGTCACAGTAAGTGTCCCCACTTAAGAGTTAATAACACCGCCATGTAGGATATGATATGAGAGTTCCACGTACAGCGACATCTATCGGCAAATTAAGTAAACTATTGCGCGCGAGCTTAAAGTATGGAAGATAATTTTTATGGAATAATTCTTTATTGCGTGAACCGATTTTCACCGTTTTTACTTTATTTGAAAGCACGTCATTTCATTGTAATTTTGTAGAAATTACAGGTACAATAAACACCTGCTTATACGGTTAAATTACAAACTTAGTTCAGAAATTATTTTGTAATTTTTTTTCAAAAACTATTCATCCTATCAAGTTCAAAATAATTTTCCTAGAAAGTTTTTATAAAGTTCTACTTTTGAGATTTTTTTCATATTTTTAAAACTTATGGTTCAAAAGTTAGAGGGGGGGGACGCATATTTTTTTACTTCTGGAGCGATTATTTCCGAAAATATTTACATTATCGAAAAATGATTTCAGTAAACCCCTATTCATTTTTAAATACCTATCCAACAATATATCACACGTTAGGGTTGAAATGAAAAAAAAATCACTCCCCACTTTAAGTATAGGATTTTTTTATTTTATTAGGGTACCTCCCCCCTAATAAAATAAAAAAATCCACTTTTTATTTTACCACTTTGTCGGCGTGATTGATATACATATTAGTACCAAATTTCAGCTTTCTAGTCCTAACGGTCACTGAGATTATCCGCGGACGGACGGACGGACGGACGGGCAGACATGGCGAAACTATAAGGGTTCCTAGTTGACTACGGAACCCTAAAAAACTGTTTCAACACAACTTATTTATAAATTCTGCCAATATATACATCCTTTTATACTACTCTTATTACATACAATCATCTTTCTTACTAACAGTAATATTTCCTTTTAAATATTACTGTAACAACTTTCACTTTTTTGGTTACATATTTATTTATACTATGCAAACGCATGGAGAGAATTAAATTGTTTGTTGACAGTTCAATCCTTAAAATCTTTGACATGCCATGAGCCAAGCGGATGACCATCTAATGCCTCCAGCTCGTAAACCAAAGGTGATAAAACTTTGGTGATTCTCCACTGCACATACTTTGGAGCTAACTTCGCCATTTTAAACTTTTGTGCGTCACTCTGTGTATAATTCGCTTTCCAGACGATATCACCCACCTTAAAACTAGCATGTCTACGCCTCAAGTTATAATGTGAAGCATTTTTTGCATAAGCATTATTAAATGCTTTCTAACCTCCTCAAACACATCTTTTAAACACCCAAATTCACCAGCATACTCCTCTCTTGGTATGTCAAGAGAATAATTTGCTTGAGTATCCTTGTAAAAATTCCCGTTAATGACAGGTTCTCTTGCATGGACCAGAAAAAATGGTGAAAATGCAGTTGACTCATTCACCGCACTGTTTATGGCAATTTGTACTTCAAACAAGTGCTTATCCCAAGAACGATGATTGTTTTGAACATAAGACGCCACTGCTGTCATTATCGTTTTGTTGTATCTCTCAACAAGATTAACTTGCGGTGTGTATCTAGGAGTATAATGATGTTTTGGAATATTGTAACGTTCTAGAAGCTTCCGGAACTCAGATCCCGTAAATTGTGTTCCATTATCCACAATTACGGTTTCTGGGACTCCATGTGCCAATATAACGTGATTTTCAAAGTTCCTGGCGACAATTGCACTCGTAGCACGTCTCAAAGGAAACAAAAGTGTGAACTTTGAAAAGCAACATGTCACTACACTGGTTGTTTCTACTGAGAAACGTATATCCAGATTGAGATCTTGGTAAAGGTCCAAATCAACCGAAACTACTTGAAAAGGTCTACCACAAACTTTTGGTTTCCCCATTAACCCTATAGTCCGTTTAGTAGAGTGCTTATAAGCCGAGCAAGTAGTTTCTTGAATTTCGTTAAACATTCTCATATCCTTCTATGGGTTTTAAATACACCTAGGTGTCCTGCGGTTGGCATAGAATGAAATTCTTCGATTATTTTCCGTTTGTGTTCTTTTCTTACCACTTCTTTCCAATCGAACTCTGATATTAAGCTATATTTACTTTTGCTGTATCGGTACAATTTTTGCTGTCTGATTTGAAAATTTGGTACATTCGCAGGATGTTCTTGACCTGTTTTAAATATTTTGTCATACCACTCATCCTCCACTGTCTCCTGTGGAATCGTGTTAATAACATCAACCGGCAAGAGTCTTGACAATGCATCGGGGACTACATTGTCAATGCCCTTCCTATGTTCTATCTCAAAGTTAAATTGAGACAATCTACATCCCCACCGTGCTAATCTGCCTGACGGATTTTCTAATTTCAGAAACCACTTTAAAGATGCATGATCCGTGATCACCTTAAATATCCTTGTGCCTAAATATGCCTGAAATTTCTCTACTGCAAAAATCACCGCTAACGCTTCTCTTTCTGTCGCGCTATAGTTTCTCTCAGCTTTATTTAATGACCTGCTGACTTAAGCTATAGGGTGATCTTTACCCTCGGTTTCTTGCGACAACATTCCACCAAGGCCATAAGCTGATGCATCACAATGCACTGCAAATTGTTTTTCAAAGTCCGGCACGGCTAATATTGGGGCCGATACAAGTGCATCCTTCAATAAATTGAACGATTGCTCCGCTTCTTCCGACCAACTAAATTTAGGCTCATGTTTTTCCTTTTTAACCGTTAATCTGTTCAATGGGGCAGCAATTGACATTATTTCAAAATTTCCAAATTTTATAAATCGAAAACCATTTCGAGAAATACACTTGTAGAATACAAAAACCATTTTTTTTTGAATTTTTTTTTCAGTAATTTTTGGAAAAATCACCAAAATATGTAAACCGGAAAATGACGTCACACGGCTGATTCAATACTACCACTATGAAAAAACGTTATCTTCCGGGTTTCCGTTTGACAACTTTGACAATTACAACACTACTGACAGTGACAGGACAGCTGACAGTTAATTCTTTCAATTCGAATATTTGTTTATAATTTACGTTTCCTTGGATTAATTTAATTATCTACGTGTTGCAATTTGTCACGGACTGCTTTCTTCTACGACGGCCACAACTCGCTTTCTAACAGACCCCGGATTGCATTCTTCAACGACGACTACGATTTTCGCTTTTTCACGGATCCCGGACTGCTTTCTTCTACGACGACCTGACGATGGAATTCAGGGAATCCCCGGAAAATACCCCGGTTGGGTATTGACCAATACCTCTATAACGAAGCGGACACGAGAAACTCAGAAAGATTTGTCAAAGCTGACAGTAGGAGCTTACCGCGTGTGAGTTTTTGCAAAGCTCGGATAAATATAATTTGCCTGGCACAAGAGGTACCGAGGCTTCGTTATCTTCGCGGAGTTCTTATTACAAACTGGCAAAGGCCTTATTAAGTACAGCCTCATGTTCCTTTACTATTTGTAAACGAAACAGTATAGAAGTGATGCTGACGTCCCAAATCTTCAAGAGTTTCTCCAAGAAGCCAACAATCATAAAATGGATGACTGTTTGTGCTTCTCCAAACGGAATCTGTGACGATTTGGCTTTCAAGTTGAAATGTCCCTTTACAGATAAAACTGAGAAATTATATCAATTAAAATGTCACGAGCCAAAGTTGTTTTGGATTGTGGTAAATAAATTACATTTTATAGGAAATAAAATACTTATTTTATTAGTATGAACACTTGTCATTTTTAAACCTGTATCCTAAGTAGGTCCTTAAGTACTTTCTGATGACTTGTCAATAATAAGTTAAATATCTTTCCTGTACTTAGAATGTTACTACTGGAGAAGTAAAATTCACCATGTGTTAATCAGGGGAGAAATAAAAGGTATATTATAGTAGAATTATTTTAATTTCGTTCAGTTATTCATTAGGCGGATACCTTCATATACCTAGCACATCTGTGGTGGAAACGTAGGCCACGTTTCCAATATAAAATATACATTCTCACACAATATAATAAACAAACCAACATAATGACACACATCGGCGCAAGAAAAACAACAAGATGGGCCTCTCCTCAGGTCCATCTGTATATAGTCTCAGATAGTACTTCCCTCAGCTGATGGTAGAACAGTAAATAACTAGGCTATTAAGATGTGTTGCTATCAGGCGCGGATACAGGGGTGGGGGGGGGGGGGGGGGCAACAGGGTCAATTGTCCCCCCTTGAAAAGCAACCCTCGTATACTACGGGGGCCATAGGTGCGGACCGCGAGATTTTTTGTGAAGGAAAGTGCCCCCCCCCCTGAACGAAATCCTGGAAAGTGCCCCCCCTGAACGAAATTTTGGAAAGTGCCCCCCCCCCCCCCCCCCTTAACGAAATCCTGGATCCGCGCCTGGTTGCTATTGTAAGTTTTCATTACGTAATATTTAATGCAAGGCATTTTCAACAATCCTTAAGATATCTTTCGAAGTTAGCGGTTTGATATTTTAAGTTTTGACATTTATCTTGTGCTTCAAATGTCAAACTGTTTGAGTGCACTATGGTCACGCTATGGTTTTTACGTAAATTGTCAATCAATGTAACTATTTCAACGTTTTTTTCAGTGTATGAAACACAACATGTGACGTCATTTAGCCGATACTTCGACGACTGTTACATACGTCCTTTCTGCCCAAGTAATAATGTAAATGGATTTTTCCACTAAAAACATGGATTTTCGCAAAAATAAAAAAATACGGGTCTCTTAAAATTGTGAGTTCTTTCGGGCCATACAATAAAAAGTAGCACTCAAAAAAATTAAATGTTGTCAATTGTCGAAAAATTTCAGATCAACCGTCTGTACCACGAGCAAGTGCCGAGAAAGACTTTAACATCATGAGCTGAAGTCGGAGTACGAAAGTTCAAGATAGATGCCACCTTATCAGGATCGGTCCGCAACCCATGTTCGTCGATCACGTAACCTAAATATCTCAATGAACTTCGGAAAAAATTACATTTCTTACTATTTATAGTTAAATTAGCTGACTTTAATTTTTCAAGAACTCTATTTAAAAGTAACAAATGAGTGTTAAAATCTGATGAAGAAATTATGATATCATCAATGTAACAAAATACCATGCCATTTTCTACGTCTGAACAGAAATTTTGATGAAACAGCATATCCATTAATCGTTGCTGCCTAGCAGTCGCTCCGCAATTTCCAAAAGGCATGCCCTTAAATTTGAAGGCTCCCCTCCCAATAACATTTAAAGTAGTTTTGTCTTGAGAATCCTTATTCAACGGTATCTGCCAAAAACTTGCTGATGAATCTAAAGATGTCAAGAATCTTGCTTCCTTAAGGCTATCTAAAATTTGTGGTATATACGGAATAGCATATGAATCAGTCTTAGTAACCGAGTTTAATTACCGAGAATCCAAACAAAATCTCCAATCACCGTTTGTTATCTTAACTAAATGACCGGATTATTCCAAGGACTTTCACTAGGAGTTACAACATCAAGCTCAAGCATACGATCCAATTCTTTATTTAATGCTACTTTCTTTTCCGGTGAAAGAGGATACTGCTTGACCTTAATTGGTAACGCATCGCCTGTGTCTATCACGTGTTCAATTAAAATTGTCCTACCTAAACCCTTTCGATCTGTGGAAATGTCATCAAACCTGTCAATTACTGACAATGCTAATTCCCTTTCAAATGGCATTAAATTATCAAATGATGTTAATGTATGAATTTGTTTTTCATTAATTTGAAAACTGTAAAATGTGTCACATTCCTGTAATCAATGTTATTAAAAATTTCAGGCGCTAGCCTAAACGCTTTCCTAAAGTCACAACCTAAAATGACATCCGACACTATTGATGGAACAACATGAAACTTAATTATGTGAGTTATATTATTAAAGGTGACTGGTAAATACATCACTCCTATTAAATCTAGCTTAAATCCATCTGTAATTGTGCAAGAAACTTGATTTTCTGTAACCAAGGTAAATCCGAGTTTTTCAAAGTAAGTGTGAAAAGAATTTCCAAGCAGAGAAATGCAAGCTCCGGAATCTAATAATCCTATTATTTTAAGTAGCAAATAAGACTGTGGCAATTAGAGATGTGTAGCTCGCGAGCGAGTGATTCAAAAGATATACACCGTGTCCAAAAAGTTCGAATACACTTTGGAGGTCTTATAACTTTTTTGTACGAATAGTTATTGTAGTGAAATCTGTATTTTATTAAAGCTATACTAATATACAAAATATGCTGCAAATATTTTGGACTAACTCCACCTCTTACCTATTTTACTAGCTGACTACATTTTTCAACTCAATCTCACGCGGCACGCACCGCTTTCAATGTTATTTCGTCCCAAATATGCTCGATATCTTTTTTTTCACTGTCCATATTTGCTATTTTATAATAATGTGACCTACAAGTGCCTACAAGGCATGTAAACACATACCAAATCAATGTAATAAACGCAAATCTGGAGAATGGAGTGGCCGGTTACTTTCGGCAATATAATCATCGAAATTAGCTTTTCTCAAAGCTTGAACAACGTTTGCACTGTTTTGAGCACAATTTTGTGAGCAAATAATTTAATTTTTATTCCTAAACACAGTTTTCAAATTTTCAGGAGCGTTTTTCGACGAAAACCTCTGATTTATAATTTTCATTATTAATGTGCGACTTTATCGGTAAATATAACGAAATTTGGCCCCACATATTTAACTGAACCCCACACTACCACCAATAGTTCCCTCTGGAGTCTGGGAACATTAACCTCATGGTTTAGGCTGTTTTTTATACTTGCTGCTCACAAACGACCGTTTTGAGCATTGTAAGGCTATTTTAATTCAATGAGTTTCTCGTCAGAAAATCAACTCCTTCCTGCGTGCCAGGAATGTATTGAGTTGGATTATGTACTCTAATTTTCTCGATTGCTACGGAAAAACGATGAACTTCACGTTTCTTGTAGCTATGATATCCAGGATCCACCTCAAAAATACCACGTAAGGATCTCCTCAAAATTTTCAGATCGGCAGTTGATTTTTGGATAAAGCGGCTTTTGTCCTCTAAACTCGCACTCTCACGATATTTAGTCTTTTAATGGTTCTAGCTGCGTAGCTGACCAGATTTTTTCCTGTCTTCTAAAGAGGAGCTATTTTAAGACCTTCTCATTGTTGTGTAAACGAGATTGCGTTTGATTCCAAAAAGTTTTACCGCCTTGAAAAAACACCTTTGTAGTCGCCATTACGAAATTTTGTACTAAATTGTTAATCGAAAGTACTTCATTGAAGAGTGAAGACAAATTTCAAGTCCTTGGCGTTTTTTACTATTACATTATGTTCAAGTTAACTTATTCTTTAGATTAATATAATAAATGGATGGCCTGCAGCCTGTATGCCTTCAGGGTCAACGCAAAAATATGTGTATTCGAACTTATTGGACAGGGTGTATATCTTTTCATTCAACTCACTCACTCTCTCGCTCACTTGTGAATCAAACAACTCACTATATCAGTAACTCTTCCCGATCTCGAGTACACTACGAACGAACGAACTGACAGCCGAGCGCGAGCGAGATGCGAGCGAGTCGGCTCGGCCGATGTGCAGGTTGTACTGTTCGCACTTATTATCGAATGTATATATTTGTCTCTCTTTGTCGCGTGCAGTGTAGTGATAGGGGCCACTTCAGTGTGTGAGTCGCTCTTTTGTATTAGTGTGGGTGATATATTGTAACGCTTCGTTTCACCACTCTTGCTGTGTTTAGTTTTACCGCTGTTTATACAGGGTGTTTGGTAACCGGATGCAAAGCCGAAAGTAGGAGATAGTCTAGGTCATGTAGAACATTTTTAGCCATACTTGTCTCAGACAAATGTTATTAGTTTTTTTTTAATTTAAATTTTAAGATTTGTCGGAGAAAACTGCAAAACTTCAGACTAAATCGATAATTAGTACTTTTTTTACTGCAGGTAGATTTTTTTTTGTTTTATTTCGTATTGTGCAATGTCTATCAAACACTAGAAAAGTGATTTCAAACATCTGTGTCTAAAGAAAACAAGTTGACAGCGATTTAAAATTTTAGTTACATGAAAATATAAACGATAAGTGATTTCAAAGTACGATAAAAAAAAAACTAAAATAGCCACGAATTTTCAAACCATTTTAAAAACATGCTTGGCTTTTACCCTTTTATTTAAGCTATCAAACACGACTGTAGCTACTGTATCCTTGAAAATAAGCCACCTAAACCAACTGGGTAGCTAAAATGTTTCACTCTACTTGTGATACTTGTGGTAGTTGTGGTGACGAATCTCATTATGATTTTACAATAAAACATTGGTTCTGAATACTAAGTTGGCGTTGACTTGACATTTGACTTGTTTTAAAAGGGTTAAGTGTACTGGACAAAACTACCACATGCAATTTTAACAAACAAAGGCTTGCGGCGGTGAGAGACAAAAGGGACTGATAGCGGCAGGCGGCGGGCGATAAGACAATCATGTCTCAAGCCATTTTATCTTTGAAAATAGGCTACCTGTACTAATAAGAGGGAATGTTTAGGGTAAATTAAAACAAAAGCATAAAAGATAAGTTATTTATTTTTACGATCAACACATTAAAATTACACATCATCGCTCGTTTTCAAAATGTGACCCGCCATTTCGAATACAAGCACGAGCCCGTCTTCTTACTTCTGTGGTGGTTGTTCCGAATATCATTTCTTCCCTCATCCTTTCGAACGCCGCTTCTATCCTCTCCCTCAGCTCTTCTACGGTATTAATGACCTCTTGTGTGTAGACTAGCTCCTTAGCTCGGCCCCAAACGAAAAAATCCAATGGTGTCAAATCAGGTGACCGAGCGGGCCAAGGGATTCGTCCGCCTCTGCCGATCCAACCGTCCGGGAAACAGTTATCCAGATGCTCCCTTACAGCCAGAGAGTAATGGGCGGGACAACCGTCGTGTTGAAATGTCACTGCACCGGGCAGCTGGTCTTCGTCAATAAGCCTGGGCAAATCGTTTTGTAAAAATTCCAAATAATTTGCCCCATTTAAATTATTTGGCAAAAAATGTGGCCCAATAAGGACTCTGCCGATGATTCCAGCCCACACATTGACGGAAAACTTTCTTTGGAAGGACACTTGCTTTTTCCAATGTGGATTGTTGTTTTTGTCAGCCCATTGGTGTAGGTTATGGAAATTTGTGATCCCCTCCCGGGAAAATTTCGATTCATCGGTCCAAAGAATGCTTCGCAAAAAACGTCGGTCTTCGATATCCGCATTGAGTAAAAATCGGCAGAAGTCCACTCGGCGTGCAGGATCTCCTTCGTCCAAACCTTGAACTCCGATGCCGCGAAAAGGATATTTTCCCTCACGATTCATTGTGGCCCATACTTTCCATGTGGACAAGTTCAGATTACGAGCTGCAAATGCCTGTAGAAAGTCTTCCTCCACTTCAGGGCGATTACGTCCTGGATTCCCTCCATGTTGCACAGCAATACCATTCTCACGTAGCCTTCGGAATGAATTGTAAAACACTCTCACATTAGGCAATCTCCGGTTTGGAAAACGCTCTTGGTACATCCGTCGGGCCATCGCTCCATTACTGTCAGCTTTGCAGTACATGTAGATAATGTCGGCGTATTCTTCGTTCGTAAACTCCATGTTTACAATGAAGAAGTCGTAATTACACGTGAAGGAGCGCCTACGGCAGCTACAACTTGACACGGTAAATTGAGATGAGAGCGGGAAATTAAACCACAATGAACGTCTAATCGCAACTGAAGTTGTAACTAGACTAAATTACTAGTTTTTGCACAAATACTCATGTAGCTAATCAGTTTATCTTTGTCAATAAAGCACAAAACCGATCATCTTTGTTTAACGCCGCTCACCGCCTGCCGCTATCAGTCTCTTTTGTCTCTCACCGCCGCAAGCCTTTGTTTGTTAAAATTGCATGTGGTAGTTTTGTCCAGTACACTTAACCCTTTTAAAACAAGTCAAATGTCAAGTCAATGCCAACTTAGTATTCAGAACCAATGTTTTATTGTAAAATCATAATGAGATTCGTCACCACAACTACCACAAGTATCACAAGTAGAGTGAAACATTTTAGCTACCCAGTTGGTTTAGGTGGCTTATTTTCAAGGATACAGTAGCTACAGTCGTGTTTGATAGCTTAAATAAAAGGGTAAAAGCCAAGCATGTTTTTAAAATGGTTTGAAAATTCGTGGCTATTTTAGTTTTTTTTTATCGTACTTTGAAATCACTTAAATCGTTTACATTTTCATGTAACTAAAATTTTAAATCGCTGTCAACTTGTTTTCTTTAGACACATATGTTTGAAATCACTTTTCTAGTGTTTGATAGACATTGCACAATACGAAATAAAACAAAAAAAAATCTACCTGCAGTAAAAAAAGTTCTAATTATCGATTTAGTCTGAAGTTTTGCAGTTTTCTCCGACAAATCTTAAAATTTAAATTAAAAAAAAAACTAATAACATTTGTCTAAGACAAGTATGGCTAAAAATGTTCTACATGACCTAGACTATCTCCTACTTTCGGCTTTGCATCCGGTTACCAAACACCCTGTATTAGAACTAAACCATCTATACATATAATAAAGCTGAAGAGGGTCGAAAGTCTGTACATGGAAGATAATCGAAAAAAAGTTGGCTGGGGATACTTAGAATCGATAACAGAACACGTTCCAACAATTTTTAGAATTTTTGTCTGTTTATCTGTTTATCTGTTTGTCTGTTTATTTGACCGCGCATCACGTGAAAACGGCTGAACGGATTTAGATGAAATTTTGTATAGAGATAGTTTGAGTCCCGGGAAAGGATAATATATAGTTTTAATCCCGAAAATCAACCCTGGTGGGGGTAAAAATGGGGTTGAAAGTTTGTATGGAGAATTTTTAACCGCTGAAACGATTTAGATAGAAATGAGTATGGAGAATAATTTGAGTCTCGAGAAATGTCATAGGATAGTTTTCAAACCCTTGTGGGGGTGAAAACGGGGTTGAAAGTTGGTATGAGGATTTTTTTACCGCTGAACAGATTTAGATGAAAATTGGTATAGAGATAATATGGGTCTCGAGAAAGGACAAAGGATAGTTTCATCTTGAAAAAAGCCCCCCCCCCCCCACCTTACTTTAGAACCGAAGGTCCAAAAAATTCGAAAAAAATAATGGAAGCGAAGCCTGAAAGGTACTTTCAATAAAAACTATCTATCTATACATCTATCACGTGAAAACGGCTGAACGGATTTTGATGAAATTTTGTGTAGAGATAGTTTGAGTCCCGAGAAAGGACAAAGAATAGTTTTCATCCCGAAAATCAACCCTGGAGGGGGTGAAACGGGGGTTGAAAGTTTGTATGGAGATTTTTTAATAGAAATTAGTATGCAGATAATTTGAGTCCCGAGAAACGACAGAATAGTTTTCATCCCGAAAATATACCCTTTCACCCCGAAAAGGGGGTTGGAAGTTGGTATGACGATTTTTTAACCGCTGAACTGATCAAGATGAAATTTGGTATAGTATGGGTCTCAAGAAAGGACAAATGATAGTTTTCACTCCGAAAATCAACCCTAAAGGGGTGAAAAGATAGTTCGAAATTTGTATAGGGAATTATTAACCGCAGAATCGATTTAGATAAAATTTGGTATGGAGATAATTAATTAAAAAAGGAAATAAAATAGTTTTATCTCGGAAATTATCCTTTAAACGGATACAAAAGGGGTGAAAGTTTACATGGGGAAGAAAAAACCAATAACCGCTGTCCGTATTTAGATGAAATTTGGTATTTAAATAATTTGTAATTTTTTGGTCAAGGTGTTCATATTTATAACATGTTACCCGTCGATGTTTTAAATTTACATTTACCCGCTCTTAAGAAATATTTGAAAATGTCATGAATGTCAAAGGGTTATTGCAGGTTCGAGTATTATATATGAGGGACAAAGCTGCATGGCCCAAACCAAAAAACTACTACAACATTTATAGGACACCGTTTAGGTAGGAAAACATATCAAACGTTTTGTGAAGCAGTCAGATTAGGATTTATTTTTCTTTATAAATAAACAATAGGTACATTATCTGTCTCTCAAACTGTTTTGATATGTCTTCTTGAAGAACTACGCATTATTTTGTATCTTTAAGATCTAATAATGTATTACTGTTTTGAAAAAAATAAGTCCCGTCGAGTATCTTTTCGGTCATAATACTTCTTGGGCCAGAGGTGTAGAGTTAGAACCGGTGGTAGTTTTGGAACGAAGTTCCTTATTGGACGGTTCGCGGATGGGGGTCTAGGTGAAAAAAAGTCACGTGACCGTCACGAAAAAGCGTCACGTCACGAAAACGCGACACCCATACGATTGAGAAACATGTAAAATGGAATGAAATAAAAAATATATAAAATAGAATAAAGTGAAGTGAAGTGAAGTGTAGTGAAAGTGCGAAGTGACAAAGTGATAAAAGTGAAAAAAGTCGAGAACCTAAAAGTAAAAAATGTCAAAAATGAAAAAAAATGCCAAAATTTCTAAACTTCTAAAATTTCATAAATTTCATAAATTTCAAAAATTTCAAAAATTTCATAAATTTCAAAAATTTCAAGAATTCCAAGAAAATACAAAAAAAATTAAAACCACAGAATTAACGAAAAAGTCAAAAATGTAATAAAATTAAATAACATATCTTCGTTCTAACAGAGTGTTCCACGACACTCACGTATTTTATTTTTCTCTGACGTTCATTAGTGCATTGTAATGTGCTTACCTTGAAGTATGTAATTACCACAATTATTGCAACCAGTAACGTAACATCAGTGTATTATCTGTGACAGTGTGGTAAAAACGTATGAAAATTCATTACCTACGGTAACGTAATCAAAATCTGCCCCCCCGACCGCCGGCACGCATGGTTTCAGTGGATTTTTAATATGTGTGTAGGTAAAGCAGTGTATGCTTCTGTACATAATTAGGCCTTATTACGTAACAGTTACGTAAACTACTATTTATCTCTTTTTAGGGTTCCGTAGTCAACTAGGAACCCTTATAGTTTCGCCATGTCCGTCCGTCTGTCCACGGTCTAGCTCAGTTACTGTTCGCACTAGAAAGCTGAAATTTGGTGAGGCCTGATAAGAACTTTCAATAAAAACTATATTGAATAAAATCGGTTCAGCCGTTTTTGAATTATCAGTCAAAATCGCATAGTGAAAGGATGTGCCGGATAGTAAACAGACGTAAGCGCCGCCAAATATCCCTTAATAAACGACCGTTTGAACGGATGTTTCGTAACAGGGCGGCATTTACGAAACTACACTGAGCATCGCCCGACATGCTCTTGGCCGGTTTTGTTTGCATTGTTATCCCGGAAATCACCCCTTAAGGATTACTAATTCCTCAAATAGAAAAAAAAACATTTCTGCATTTGTGACCCCCCCCATTTCAACCGCGCCTGTTCTTACCTTTCATGCTTAGACTGATTTAACGGGAAGATCGATTTGGATGATATTTGCCGTGGACATGAACGTATAAATACAAAAGTGGTCCTGTATCGTCCGATATACACCTACTATTGTATGTCGTTTAAATCATGCCAATAAAAATTAATAGGATAAATCCATCTGTCAACTTTACTTCAAGTTCCGCCTTCAGGGTAGCGGGAGAGAACCGCTTACTGACACGGACCGAATTCCACGCGGGCGGAGCCGCGGGCACAGCTAGTTCTAAATAAATACTGTCATAATAAATGAAAAATACATTCTGTTTAATTATTATGTCTCAACTTAACTGACGATTTATGCAGTACGAAAAATCATGTGTTAAATTCAAATTTTTTTTAAATATCCATGTGTGATGCTTTTCTTGTAATTAAATCATGATCTGAATTAAACTCGAAATTTGTAATTTTTTTAAGATAATTCAACTTTCGTAACATCTATATGAATAGTCCGATAGTAAGATTGGCCAATTCTCTAAAATTTTATCTGTTTTTTCCTAGATTGACAGATCATTACGCGAACGAGGGATCGAAAGAACCGTTTGGATCAACTGAGCGAAGTGAGCGAAATGAGCGAAATGAGTGATACATATCTTCGCGAGCGAAAGATATGAATCAATCTTTTCACTTCAGTGAAGCGTTTTGCGCATCTCTGGTGGCAATTGATCCATAGCTATGATATTTTTTAATCGCGTCCAAAACCTGCTTGTTTTGGGTACTTTTGTCACAGTCTTTCACTAGTTTTTTTGGTCCTTGATATTTATTACAGGACAATCCGCTTTAAAATGGTCATCCTTTCCGCACAACCACTTTGAATACATTTCTTAAAATTATGATTGGATTTTCCACACTTATAACAATTTTTCTTTGTTTTGGAACGTACCTCACCTCCGCTAGACGTCATTGTTTGTGGTTCATTCAATGTTTTATTTGACGTTTGTTTTTGTACAAATTCCTTTTTATTAGATTCATTATTACTATTTGATGAACCTGGATGATTACAAGAAGTAACTACTGAAGCTACAGGCTGAAATTTCTTTTGTGGCTTATACAAGAATTCAGGTGAGATTACCGAATAATTATTCTTGTTGGGCTCCTTAAAGTTTAAGCAGCGTTGTCGAGAGACTTCAACAACTCTGCACTTCTCTTGCAAATCCTCGATAGATTTTATATCCACCATAGCCAACTGTTGTGTATAAAACGGACGTATATTTCTTTGTAATAGGGTGATTGTGCTCGTTTCCCGTCCATGGTCAGTTTCCGTCCACCTGACGGTTCTGCTACAAATATATGGAGAAAACTTGAACGTAAATGAATTTTCCTGCGGAAGTTTGGTCTTGTTGCGATCCATAATATCTAAGAAACAATTCTACTATCATAAACAAGTAATTTGACAAATAGTGCCTTTAAAAATAAAACATTAATAGCCGCCTCGAATTCGGCCCTAGCAAATGTCATCGCAATGAAGAAAAAAACTTGTGGCGGGAAAAGTTTATGATGAGTTTTATTAATGATTTAGGCAGTGCACTAAATATGTTTGGCATGAATTATCTATTTTAAAGTTAATTGTACAATATTTTAAGTGGAGATTAAAGTTTTAGACTATAATTAATATATAAACTTTGTGGACCAAAACTAGCAGAGCAATTTGGCATAAATTTCAGTTTTGCGACCACCTGATCCCGGAAATCTAGACAGCTAGGTAAATATTTCTAATGGTTATTTTACTTCAAAATACTTAATTAATACGTAATATTATAGTATATAGTAGTATGGTAATATTATATTTGATTACCTACACACTTTAGTTTCTGTCCATTCCTCATATAATGTTACGTAAATAAATGTAATAAATAAAACATTTAAATGACTTGAGCAAAGACTAAAACTAGCTCTTCTGTTGCATTGTTATCGTTAATATACGAGTTATTTGTGAGAAGACAAAACTATAATTAACATTAGAATGACCAAATGGTAGTAGAATAACAATTATAACCTCCATACTATGGCGTGCTCTGCTTATTTCACTTCAAAAGAAAGCTTTGTGATCGTGCCATTGCCATCGTCCGTACACACACACACGCACACACACCCGTACATCTTTCACAATGAATATTATCCGTTATTTTCACTAAGCACTATCACATCATCTTTATCTATTTACCGGCAATTAAAACCACACGAAAACAAACAAACAAAAACATGCGCTGTTAAATATTTGAACAAATATGGAAGTCTCGTGTTTTGATCTGATTACTATGAAAAAAGCTACTTTTTTAAATAGTCGCATAACCTTCGGATCTGATCGGAACCAATCGGAAACCTTTCCTCCTTCCTTCCTTTTTTCATCGCTTCGGCGTCACGCGGCGCAGACGCGGCGCTGCGCCACGCTTGCTGTTTGGCCAAGGCTAAGGTACAAACAAGTTGGAACCCGACCGCAGGCCGCAGCAGTACGTTCACGTATGAAGTTCTATTCAAAGTCAGTGACACGAAGTCAGGCGATATGTCGTCGCACGGCAGGTCGCGCCGCGCGACCGCGGCGCTGCGCCACGCTTGCTGTTTGGCCAAGGCTTTATAGTACAAGCAGTGACAGTGGTTAACATTAAAGGCCTACAATATCATTGTTTGGTGATAAAATGCCTTAGTTATAATATTCGATTGTTTGGTTGAGTTAAATATAATACCGTGATCGATTTAACAATACATACTTGTATGGAAAAAACAAATTTATAAAAACTAACTACGCCATTTCGTTTCCTTAATCGTACCTAACTGTATGCTAATATTAACGGAAATAAAGAAACACGGTGCTAATCCTTATTAACATTAGTTTTTAGGATTCCGTAGCCAAAATGGCAAAAACGGAAACCTTATAGTTTCGTCATGTCCGTAGTTCGTCCGTATGCCATGGCCATTTTTTATTTGGAGACTATAACTAATATTCATGAAATTATAACAGAAGGTGTATTTGGTATACCCCTACTTAGTATTGTAGTAAAATAACTGAAAAGATTTTTTTTAGGGGGGAGCCACAAGGGGTTTTCCATACATGAAACAATTTTTTTTTACCAAAAATCATCATGTTGCACATCAATCGATAGGACTTTAAAAATAACATTGAGGTTTGTTTCATCATTTTTTGATTAAGTGGATATTTTCCGAAATAATCATCCTACTCAGTGGACGAAAACTAGCAGAGCCCAGGACGGAAAACTGACATTTATGGACGAAAACTAACGAATACCCCACTTTTTCAAATAATATTTTTTATACAACATCTCGCAAGTATGGATAATTATCGCGTAATATTAACATAAACTAGACTATACAAGTTATAAAATGAAATATAATACATTTAAGTAAGGGTACTTTAAGATATTCTTTTTGCATCACAAAGCTGGCAAAATCGATAAGTGGACGAAAAGGAGCACAATTACCCTATAACAAATTTTTCTTTTTCAGATAAAGGACTACTTAACCTATTAAACATTACCGCCATTATAGCAAAATAAAGATGAATAGGCTCATCTTCTCCTTGGGTACAGACACGAATCTCATTTAACAACTTATAATCATACTCTGGATCCTGAAAATCACTCAACAATAAAGCAGCAAGCTCCTGCCAAGATGACACCTTGTTCCTATTTGCACGGAACCATATTAAAGCCTGATCCGAGAACAACCTGGCTGCAGAGTTTAAAAGCTTGGAATCTAAAACTCCGTCAGCCCGCTGAAAATCATCGACTTGTTCCAAAAATGTTTTCGGGTCTGTGTGTCCATTGAACTTGAGATTCCATTTCAAAATACTTTTGTGACCGCAATCCGACTCTGACACAACCAGCCCCTCCACAAAATTACCAGAAGAACCTTCTCCTGTTTTTAACAAAGAAGACGCCTTGCCTACATTATCAAGCTTTGTCAAGAAACCGTCGAGTGTTTGTTTACTTGCCGTTATTTGTGTTTGTGTACCAGTATCCTCTGGCCGAACCCTAGAAATTCTGTGAAATAAGTGATAAGCCAAAGCTTTTGCTTTAATAAAAGTGTAATTTTCTTTTGTTTGTTCAAATTTTTTCCATAATTTATCCAAATCTAATAATTTTGCTGCAATTATTTTAGATTCACTTGCCGGGTCAAGTTCTGTTTCTATTATAGAATCGGATGGACAGTCTCTTAACGAGCTTTTTAGTTGTTTTTTAAGCAAATCCACTTTAACTTCCGGAGATTCGGACCTAATTTCAACTTCATAAATGAGTTCCTCCTTGGACAAAGTATTTACTGAAATTTCCCTCTTATCCATATTGAAAAGTTTACCTAAACTGTACACCACTAATATGTATATTATTTAATGCTAGTAAAGCAATAATTCCAGTATTATTTTACTCAAGCTGATCTTACCAAGGACACAAGGAATAGGAAGGAACGGTTATATTATTGACTATTTGTAAAATTGGTGGTTTAAACTTCACAAAATATATTATTTGTCTGTATGAATTATACTTTAATGCAATTTCAACATTCACTTTGTTGCATTTACAGATTTCAGTCAGATTTTATACAGATGAGATCACAATATTTAAATGAAATTTGTGCAGTGGTGCACAAGCATAGCATATATGTACCTACCAAAAAAATTTTATCTCACCAAAATACCTCTACAAATAGTAGTTTATGTAACTGTTACGTAATAAGGGTCCTTAAAACATGAGTGTGGTTTTATGAAATGAGCCGCAGGCGAATTTCATAATAAGATCACACGAGTGTTTTAAGGCCTAATTACGTACAGTTGCATACACTGCTTTATCTACACTCATATTATATATATTAAATTAAGTGTTCGGAAACCATAGAATGACCGCCATTGTACCGTCATGGCCTACTCGATTGTGCCGGCGCTCGCGCGGGACCAATCGAGTTGGCCATGGCGGTAACATTATGTTATCAAATTCGATGTTCCAAATTTGAAACTCATTCATTGCTTAACAATATTTGAGCAAGCATAGTTAAAATTACGTTACTGCCGCAGATAAGAAACTTATCATAGTTAAATCGTTTGTTGTAATGCTTGTCATTGTCTACGGTTTTTGAACGCATTTTAGAGTACTTACAGTATGAGTGTAGATAAAAAATATTACTTTATCCTGTACATAGAATAATAAAGACATTCATTGACAACAATTGGTTTATATATACACAAGTTTAGTTTTCTATGGTGTTGGCCCTGTCTACAAATCTACAATATAGTAAGTCACCTAGAAAAAGAGTCTTGTTTGCCAGTTTAATGCACAAAATTGATAGTTTATCCAATAAATGCACTTGTAAAACTAAGATTCCATTTCGGCGCCAATTATGTAACCTATATTTAAAACAAAACCTATAAGAATGATCCCGTCTGGTTACATAATACTAAGGGGTATAAATAAATGAAAGATACACAGTCTCCACTTGGTAATTATTTATTACTTCTTTCAGTCTGCTAATACACCCTAAAATACAACTAACTACAACTAGCTCAGCTGTTATCCGGAGAGCTATTGGTTCGTTAATGTCTAATTTTACATTATAGGATAAACCACCATCATTGTTAAATTAAATTAAGTTTATTTGAAGATATTAAATAATCTGTATTAGAACCTGTGCATTAAATATGTCAAACAAAACTGTACATCAGACCTCATCCTTTGTTATGATATTCAAATCATTTTTAAAAGCAATGGTAACGTTAAAAGGATACCTACAGGTCCAAGACTACTGCCAACTTAAGGGCCAACACGTCTGACAGGTGTCACTGAAGACAAAACATAAATTTCAACTGCATTTCCCCCAGTCTTTTGAGGCGAATGACCTGAAAACAATAGAATATAATGATCATCTAGCTTTTGCACAACAGCTTATGATAATCTTAAACACCATAAGCTGACCCGCAGTAATACTTACGGGAAAATCAGTAGCAACATACACTAAGCATTTGGAACTCGAAGCGAAGACCTTCCAGGCCTCGAATCTCCATTAGAGAAGTCATCCAAAAAAACCTTGCCCCGCTCGGGGACCAATTCTTCCTTTTACAAACACTTCCCGCAAAGGAAAACCATTTTCTTAACTGGCTTGACCTGGAAAGATCAATGAACTCAAATAAAAATCTCAAACAAACACGGTCATAGCGGCGTTGAGTGAAAACTCACTACACAGACAAATATACTTACAAATCAGCCGAAACAAACAGCAGCGATGTGCAACACAAGCTTAATAGCTTAAGTAAATCATTAAAGATCCAAAATGTATTTGTTTTCTAATATATTTGATAGAATCCAGTTTAAGTTTTTCTCTTGTATCCATCTTCTTTTCTTTTTCCCATTTTCTTTTTTTTAGTCATTTGAATTTCGAATATTTTCGCTCCAATCCATTGTTGCCAGCTAGCTTCAAACTCAACATGTAGGTTTATTTACATAATAAAACGAAACGAGATTCTGTATTATATAATAATAATATAATTATTTTATTTTACATACTATCGAAATAAAATGTTCTTTAATAATTACAAATTAATACTATCATCGAATAAAATAACTAATCACATAGTTCCACCGGCTCTTACTAGACGGCGCTACGTGACAATACCCCCCTTCCAACAAGAAGGTTCACTGATATAAATCAACATATATTAGTGAACTTGCCTGTCCTCAGGCACGATAAATCTTAAAACTAACGATAAGTCAACCTAATTCCTACCAATGTATTCCACCGGCTCTTACTAGACGGCGCTACGTGACAGTTGGTAAGGCATTTGCTGATCAACAGATTTTTTAGCGAACCAATTTTTGCGGATCAGTTCAATTGTAATTCAAAATTGAATAATTTGCTTACCCACTGATTGCTTAAAGAAATCTGATTAAAGGCGGATAACTTACTGCTGCTGAAATAATTAAATTGCCAACCAAATCATTTTAGAGCAGCTCAGTACGACATTAATTGGAAAACAGTATGACATTAAAACGAACTGGTTTAGAAATACTTGCTGACCGTAAGTTGCTAACCAAGTGTTTCATTTTGCTGACCAAATATATATTTTTGCTTACCAAAATAGGAATATTCTGCAGATCGATTAAATGACACCCAATTAAAACTATGCTGTGTGCCAATTTACGTACAAAGCCCCGGTCAACTTCATTTGTTTTTACTTCATTGATTACTTATTTATTAACATAGGTACCTATGTAGGATCAGAAAAATGTTTTTTTTAATGGTAGTCGTTCAAAGTACACTCACTTTTGAGGTTTGATTGAATTATTTACGATATTTCAATACCGGTGTTGTTAAGGACCAATATCTAAATGTAAATTTGATTAAATTAATGAGTAAAAATACAAATTTGCAGATATTGAGTCTAATATTATAAGTAATTATTATTTTGCATGTACCTACTGCACTATTTATCTTCTTTAATCTTTATTTGTTCAGTTTAAATATGGCTGGCTCATTTAAATTGATACAAAATCAGCCCCATATTTTTTCGATTGATTGACGTTTTTTGTCAAATCAACCAAGATGTTTTGGAATTTAACTACGAGTACTACGAGAAATTGAAAAAATCCGTTGACAACATTTTACAGAATTTATTTTTACACAGCGAAATGTATCATTATCCGTAGAAAAAATACAGTTAAAATATCAGTAAGAAAATGTCGTAGACTCTTGCACGTACTTGTACTACTTATTAAGTACGTATCTAATGTGTTTTCTCATATTGAGGAACTCAATCGAAGTTTGAAGAAAACAAGATTTGAATAGTTTTGTTAACTATGTAATGAAAGAAAATAGATGTCATATACTTCAGAAAAAGTGACCAAACCCTCCGGTGTCCGAGGCCAGATTTGAACTGGCGTCTTCAGCTTTGTGCGCATGCCCTTAGAGTATGGTCAGCGGCGCCTAGCCGTTTCAAATTCAGAGATTGCATATACATGAGAAAATTTGTCAAGTTCCGCCGTGACCGGGTGGTCTAGTGGTCAGGACGTCAGCCGCGAAAGCTGAAGACGCCAGTTCAAATCTGGCCTCGGACACCGGAGGGTTTGGTCACTTTTTCTGAAGTATATGACATCTATTTTCAGTTTATATATAGTAGTGTAACTACTTAAAAATTGCAAATCAAAAAAGTATTGAACAAAATAATTTGATTTGCTTCAAGATTTATGTAATGACAGATTCACCGATGATATCTGTTAGTTTAGGTCTAAAACGGCTAGTAGACATGGCAATTTGTAGGGCCCAACATGTTGTGTTGGGAGGTGTAATAGGAGGTTAGGCCTGTAGGGAGCTGAAGGAGGGTGAGGGAGAGGCAGGGTACACAACATGTTGGGCCCTACAAATTGCCATGTCTAATAGCTGTTAAAGACGTGCGAAACTTACATCTGAAAATTTTAGTTTACGGTTCTGTTGAATGTCCGCTATCGAATAATATTTATATATTTTTAATACTGGACAGGTAGTCCCCTACCTACCACTGACCTATAGTATATGGACTAGAAGTACCTACGAAATGAGCGTGCATACCTAAAGTGTTTTGCCAGGTAAAATGGCGTCCTTCCGGTAGTGTTGTTCTGTTCAAAAGCTTAAAAATATCGATGTCTGCTTTTCATAAATCTAACAAGCTTTTACTTAGTTCGCACTTAATTGCTCACACAATCAACCAACGCAGACATTTCGGTTTAAAGATATTTATTTCTTATAAGAACACAACAGTTCACTTATATAAGATTACAACAAAAAAATTATAACATTATGTGGCTTCTTCCAACACATCTTAGTAAATATTATCATAAATATAGTTCTTAAGCTTAGTGTTGAATATAGTTTTTCCTTGAGAGTCTTTAACATTTTTCGGTAGATTGTTAAACATTTGTGCACCTTCAGATATGATAGTTTTTTTCCCATATCCAGTTCTATGTCTAAACAATTTAATTTTGTTAGTATTTCTTAAGTTATGTCTAAATTTTCTTTTAGTTAGTATTAGCTGAGAGTGTATATTATTTGTTAATAACTTATTTATAAGCATGCAAGTACAGTATGTGTATAGCTGTTTTAGGTTAAATAGTTTTGTTTTAGCATAGAGTGATTTTGATCTTGTTAAATGTTGTTAAATTTAATTATTTTATACTGTTATTCTGCACTTTTCTCGTCATAGAAAAGTGTTCGGCCATATCTCTGTAGAAACGTAGTCGAATTTTTCCTGCGCGTATAGTGGCATGATACATTAGTACTATATTAGTACATTGTGTATTAAGAGCGGTAAACAAGAATTCACGAACGAGTGTGAATCGAAGGCCGAATCCTAAGGCAAGGGCTTCATTGACACGAATTTGTAATTCTTGTACCGCCCGTGGCACAAACTTCAAATAAAACTTCTACATAATTTCATACTTTAATTTGGGCAATAATAATAATCCTTTATTTAACCATCTTATAAAATGTTACATTGCTTCGTCGTAAATATTCTTCGAATTATGATAGTAACATTTTTATTCATTTTATTTTATTTAAAATTATTTATATCAGATGGTCTTGCTTTTAATTTAAGCATAGGTCTCCCCTACACACTTCCATACTTTCTGATCACGTGCTTTCCTCCCTTTATTGAATAGTTAAACCAATACTTTCAATAAGAGCAGTCTTAGTTTAGTGTGCAGCTTTATTCTTCTTTTAAAAGAACGCTTGGCTTCTTCTACTTCTTTTAAACGGTTGTTCGCCGTGTAACACGAAGACGTTTCCTCGGTGTTGTTTTGCAACGCTGTAAAGTTGTAACAGACTATAAGATTTAAGGTAACTTTCGATGTCGGCAATCGACATCGGTACAACACTATGCTTCATTACCAAAATAACTGTCAAATGAGTATTATTTAAATCACGTAAATACAATCGCCAACAAACAAATATGTATATTTTTTCATTAAGGACGATAATATCGTCATAAAACTTACAATAAATATGCAAAATTTACAGCTAAATGGCACTTTTTTGATGAAATATGACACAAATTCAGTTGATTTTTCGATTACTGTACACTGTTTCATTGAGCACACAGACATGTTACGATTCCATCACTTAATGTCCACACTGCAAAACCAAATGCTAAAGTTGCTTTTAATAAGGAAAATCGCCATTAAACCAAAACGTTGTTCACCACTTGACAGCTGATGTACTACAAACTTTTTCCAGGTAAAATGGCGACCGGCCTCCGAGCGGCAGCCGGAAACAAACGTGTGATATCAATTTTGACAGTATAGGAATTGAAAACAACGAAATGTGCTGTCATCTCTTTTATCTCACGCTCTCGGCTATCGGAAAGAAAGAAATAGATTATGTTTTTTGATTTCTGTGTCGATTTTATATATATTTGTATAACACGAAGTATGTATATAGTACAGTAAAGATACGGTTGCGTCAAACATTAATTTATAATAGCCTGATTTTTTTAATATTCATTCTTATGGAATATTTATAGATAATATATGCAAAAATCCTACCAACTTTTCACCCGGAAGTAGTTAAATAGGTAAAAAAAAATATATATAAAATTTGTATATTTTTATTTACAATAATATCAATTATTTTTATTTGTAAATATGACGATATTTAAGTCTTCTTTCTGTTTAAAGCGAAAAACAAGAAACCGTGTCCATATATGTAGGTATAAATAACAAAATGTACGGTGCGGGCGATATATATCCTAATTCGTTAGAAACAAATAGTAATAATTGGTAGTTTGTTCTTACACATTTGAAATGACTTAGAAACGATATATTCATTAAAATCCTATAAGAAAGACGCTTGTGATATGTATGTACATATTTATGGCGGTTAGCGAATAACAATATTTTGTAGGATTTCATTGCGTAAATAATACTTGTATCATGATATATCCGGTACACTAAAAATATTAGCTATTATTAATTATTTCCAATTCCCCATACTAGCCGCCCGTAAAATGACTGTAGTAATAGTAGAATAAGGCCTCTCCTTATTTTTTATTTACTCATTGCCTACCTACAAACAAGCATAAACTATCTAAGTTTTAATGGAACTCAAACGATAAACTTTTGTTTTTTGGGAAGTTGTAATATCACAAAATAATAACATTAGCTTTTTCGAAAAAAAAAATTATCTTAAGATTGCTTATGTTTTGAAAAACAGAGTAGACAGACTACTCACCATTAAGCTTTTACAAGGAGCATGAGGTCACCACCCATAAGCTCAATTTAATTCACGCACAGCAACAGCAACAGCACATCGTAATAGTATTCTACACCATTTTGTAGTATAACAATCCAGTTTAACCCCTATAACTTAATTTTCCTGGATATTTTTAATTCACATGAGTAATGATCAAAAACGTTAACTCAACTGAAATAAGCGGTCTCGCTCTCATACTAAATTAGTACGGGAGGACGGTAAATTAGTAGTCGTACTTATGATCTATCTAGTGGTGGAGGTACTCCGTGGTTTTGAGATAAATAAATCCCACCAAAAACATAAATGTAAAAAAGGAGAGCCAAGTTCAATACAAAAATTATGCTTGGTTGTGGGCTTCGCCGCAAAAAGAATGGAGTCCTAAATGAGTGCCAAGTTCTATGCAAAATCCAAATATGTATTTATAGGAACAAAATAACTTTATGAACAAGTATTAAACTCTATTTCTTTGCTTTATTGGATACCTATAACAATTGCTGGTATTTAAAAATATGAGATCTTAACGTAGGTTAGATTTGACTTGGCCAGTTTTCATTACATCAGTCATTTTATAAAGTTATTCAACATATATATATATATATTTTAATTCTGATAAAAACTAGCCAAGTCAAATCTAACCTACTTTAAGATCTCACATTTTTAAATAACAGGATATTGGGATAGTTTCAAATATCTGCTTGTAACGGTTCCAACGATACAATTTAAAAAAATAGTTTTGTATGGGGACCCCCCCCTATTTTTTAACTTTTTTTTATTTTTAGATTTTTTCCAAATTTCATCCTTCTAGGTCATCTGGAAGTAGGTTAGATTTAGGTACTATAAGTCAGTCAGTGCCAAAATTTACGACTTTTTGACCTTCATACCTTTATAACCGTTTGAGCTAGCTTCATGAAATTTGGTCTTCTAGATGTCCTTATGGATATAATTAAACACACGTAGTTTTATGTGTTTACGTTAAAGAGGTTTCGAGTTATAGAAGGGTCAAAAGTGGCACCAAGTGGTTCGTATAAAATATACACTTGGCGCTGACTAGCCAGTTCCTTTGCTTGAACTTGGCTAGACACGCTGCCGCGTGTTTAATAATACGTTTAGTTTCAGGGGCTGTGTAACGTTTAATATAATTGCAAAAAAACAACATACACTTGTCATAATGCCGTCTGATGTAAAATCAAATGGTATAGTGTAATTTTTGGCGTAAGTATAAAACTATTGGTGTATACCTATATAGTACTATCGTATAATAACATCTAATAGCCATCTAAAATTTTGTGGAAAATCGCAGTTCTAACTAAACCACCAAACCAATTATGAAGGCACCTACATTCGTATGTAATTGTATAGATTTAATACGTATTCAATTCAAATATAACTTTATGACATCATTTAGACACAACGATTAATATGGCCACTGTACAGTCACGTCTGAAAATATGGATACATTTAATGTGACAAAAATATGTAGCCACGACTCTATTACCAAAGCGTAAGGTCTTGGATACAAGTTTTTGTCGCATTAAATGTATCCATATTTTTAGACGTGACCGTACTATAGTTTGACTCGATATAAATTAAAAAATATATATATTCATTCTATCTAGAATACATAAAAAAATTAAATGAATACCTAAACATCAGCTTTATCACCGCACCTTTCCACCAGGGTGTTCATCACATTCACACCCTGGAGCCTAGTGGGTCGCGCACAGTACGGTTTAAGAAGAATTTCCTCCCACGAACGCTACGGCTGTGGAATGAACTCCCTGCCGAGGTTTTCCCAGCGGGCTACAGTAACTAGTGAGTAAAAAGTCAGGAGTAAATACTCAGCTTAGCTCCTGCTAAACTGGGTGTTTTGGATACCTACCAGCCGTACCCATCTCTAGTCGCGCGTAAACACGCGCGAAATCAGCTTATTATGAATCACAATTTTGTCATCACTATGGTCTTCACGGCAACGCGTCTTCTTATTTTATATGTCTATGCTTACTGTATGCAATGTCAAATCTAAAATAAACCCTTAATGGCTCAACAATTAAAGTCCGTGACCGTACAAAATATAAATTATTTAATGTTGAAAAGCAAAATGTAATTTATACAAGTTATTTACTGCCCATTATTTATCTTTCAGTGTAGCTTTAAGGGCAACTTTCAAAACTTGCCCTAAAATTTTAGGTCGATTTAATGTTCCAAAGTCGAAGTGCGAAACAATGTATTTCATTCAGTCCCCGCCTTCACGACAGCTAAAATAGATTCAATTTCGGCAACTCAGTATTAGAAAGTAGCGCAAGTCTAAGATACCTAATATCTATCCAGGATACACCACTTATTTATATACTTATCTTCTTCGCGAAAATAAATTGGAACATAAATTCACACAGGTACTGTCAAATACTTGATCTGTAGGCCAGAGAGAGTTAGGTAATCTAAGTAACGAGCTATTTAGATCCCCTGGGCCTTTTTCGAAACTACTTCTCGTTTCTATTTGCAGCTACAAATATTTTTAAACATTTTACTACCTTACCTCAATACTCGAAACAAAATGTTAGAAATATATTTTATTTAATCAACTAAGCGTATTGGGGCGTAATTTCACAAGGCGGATAATTTCGAAAATCATTCAAATATCACTTGTATCCTATTGTAGAGTCCACTTTCGGAATTACCAGTCACTTTATTCCTATCGAAATAGGCATGATGACACATGTTGAATTATGCAATAAAATTTAGTTGATAGGATGCAAAATTATCAATATATCCAACTAAAGTGAAAATTTATAAATTCTACTGAAATGGCTCAAAGATATCAAGCTGCAAAATTACTAAATTTTAGATTTTTTAAAGTGCGAAATTAAAAAAAAACAATGATAGCATTAGATTTTTAACATTTTACTGTAAAATAAATTGTATAACAACTAGAGTGGTCCGGGAAAAAAGTAGCCCGGCCTTTTCTGATTTATCTTTTTATTTTGTGCCGATTTAGAAGCAGTGTTTATATTTAAATAATCTGTAGATACAATCATACAAAACGTAAATACAATCATATTTAAATGAAACAGCGTTTGGAAGTTTTCGCCTTTTGTATTCCATCATACACATAGTTTTTTGAACAGCGTCTTCTGACAGAATTTTTGAGGTGTTTGTCAAAAACATGTTTTTTCTTATAGTTTGATTTGATCAGCTATTTTATACCTTAATAAATTGTCTTTCTTCAATAGTAAACTTTTTTATCTGGCTTCATTTTAAGGTAGTTACAGTAATTTTTAATTAAATGTATTTGCCTTTTTTATAGAAAACTGTCTCCCATAGAAAAATCTTTGTCAGAGGTTAATTTAGAGAGTCTTCCTGACTATCCTAGCTAAAATACACTTAATGAATGTAGCTTCTTGGTAAGATGAAATTCTGAAAAGCATAAAACGGGTTGAGAAAATGGAAATACAATTGTGGCATTGTAGCGGATGTCGATTAAAGATTGTCAAATTATGTTGTAACTTTTTGAACAACAGTATATAAGTTTTCGCGTTTTGAATTCTCAAAACGCGAAAACTTATATAATGTACCTCCCCCCCCCCTAAAAATACTGCCTTTAAACATTATTAACGAACTAATATGTAACTAAAATAAATATATAACTAATTAACGTGAAAGTAAACAGAATCTTAAACTAATGGCCAAACGCGTGATCAGTCTAGTGATAGGACACCCATGTTGTACTGCAGTAATCCATTTTCTTTTAACGTGAGATCAGTTATTCTTCGGACTCCGGAGGAAATAGCAACCTAACCCCTTGTAACCCCTAGAAGGATAACAAAAACGCATAGAATGTACCTGAATTACCTAATGAAT
This sequence comes from Pammene aurita, assembly GCA_947086415.1. Lineage (NCBI taxonomy): Eukaryota > Metazoa > Arthropoda > Insecta > Lepidoptera > Tortricidae > Pammene > Pammene aurita. The sequence continues at coordinate 23,413,285 of OX352298.1, read as the reverse complement.
AGTAATAGAATGAGAATACAAGAAACAGTCACTTGATATAAAATTTCAGAATGATAATTTTATTTATTGTAAAATGTAAGGTAAAATGCTTAAAAATAAATAAATTTTTTTGGTAATGATCCCCAACGGCTTATTAGTCCTTAGGATAACAAGGATGTAGCAAACTTCCTGGAATAAGTCCATTTTAAATCCTACATATATTATAGAATTTACTCCTATCAACATCTGAGTGCTAAGATAAGCGTGAATATCACACTAAGGTACTACATCCTTGCCCGATGGGGTATTAAGGCTCCTGCAAAACTCATCAGTCCAATTCAATGAGGCTTCCTAGTCCTACCTGCCTAACCCTAGGAGTGTAAGACCCTTCGAGCGACTCTACTAACGGTTTGGAAGCTTAGGTGACGTTGTGATGAAGAAAACCGCCAAAATATTCATCGTCAACCTTTTAGTCTCATTTAACAACATGAGAGCAAATCTAAACGCCAAAAGACCCTTGTCCATCCCATAAACTGTAAACTGAGTCATTATTTCTGAGTTTTCTAACATGTAGAACCAAGAACCAACCTTAGTTGTTGACCACAAATTTTATGAAGTCAAACTAACCAATTTAAGCATTATGTAACTTTGAAAAAATACAATGGACTGCTCTGCTTGCCACTGACCAAATCAGACTACTGTTTCAGAATGATTTGTTATTCAGAGTTATATGAATACTATAAAACCAATGAAATGTATATTTATACCTTTATTATACCAGAAAACTCACAAATACACTTGAAAATATCGCAAAAGATTAGAATGCTGCTTTTAAACCGTTAAAATCAGGATATTATCCGAAAAACCATTATTTATAAAGAATGATGCTTTCAAAAATATGAAAGGCTTTAAGAAAATGCCTACTTCCCCGTTGTGTATGAATTTAATCTATCACTAACCCCATCTGCTAGTATTTCTGGAATATCTGTCGTACTTACCATAGCCCAAATATTCCAGACAATACTCAAGTGTATCCCTAAACCTAAGCTGTAAAAGTTCGGCCAATGAATCCGAGATTGCAAAGCTATCAATATGGTGTTGTGCAGATCTCCCCCTCCACGACTAAAACGTCAGGGCGGTGGAAGTAAGATCGGTCCCTATCTGGTGTATATAAAGAATATTTACATATATTTAACAAGACCCGAACACGATCTCTGTAAGGCTTCGACAAGTCTTGTCACAAGCTGGCCAGCAACTTAACATCGAATTGAGGCCCTTATCTAACCTTACAGCTGGCCTCTCGTGTTCAGTGTGGCACCACATGGTGATGTAACGTTACTGTGTTGGTAAAAAGCAACGCCGAGCTTCCACATGCTCGTCACAAAACTAGAACTCCAGCTCCATCTCTGTTGACACCAGTTAGGTTGAAATAGAGCTGAATAACCACACTTTTAGGTTTAGACAGTAACTGGTTCTATTATTTAAATAAACACTCAAGAAAATTTACATGAAAACTCCCATTAACATAAGTTAAAAACAATTAAAAACCACAAGAAATAGTAAATGAAACTTTCACCGCCGCAAAATATCTAGATCTACATTTCCGAGGTACTTTCAAAGTTTCCCGGATCCGCAAAGTCTAGATTTAACTCTGAGCCGAAACAAAATCATATTGATTTTAATTCTAGCCCGAAGCTTCGCAACACTGAAAATTTCACTCACACGTACCAATAATAACGATTTCCAAAACCAGTCACTTATCCGTTCGACAATTAAGAATTGAATGCCCCGCGCGTCCCTTTCACCTCTATTTATAACCTTAGATGCTTACACCGTGCTTACATTAGACGGAGAGCCGGCCTCATCAAGCACGTCCCGACAATGTAACCAACGAACTTCCCCAATCATTCCGCCACACCATGTCTACCTTCATATCCGTAACATCTGGCAGCTGCAAAGTGGCGGAAGCCAAAGAATGCAATCCACTTTAGTAAAACAAACCCTCAAGTTCCGGGTTTGATGCAATATTATAGATACATTAGTTACTTAAGTACTATGTAAGACCTTGCCTTACGTAAAACCTTATGTAACACATTATTATGAAGCGATTAATGAATAAATAAAAGAATTATGAATTATTATGAGAAATTATATGATCCTCGGTGGTTTCTTTTCCTATTTTGGTATTATTATTCTCCAAAACAACAATTTCGATAGTCTATCACTTCGACCTCCACCCATTCAAAGCCGCCAGGTGCCCAAATGAAGTATCAAGGATAATATAGCTATTAAACCAGACGGACCCTGAACGCTTCCCCCATCGCGTCACATCCATCACGGTCAGCTCCTAGTCTATCAGAAACACAATTACTATTAATCGAATGCTAACGTTTTGACTTATGAAAAAGATCATAACTCTTCTTGCCTTTCTGCTATTATGTGTCTTATGTCATTTTCATAAGGTTCAATTTTATTTGACCTCAACTCATGGGAAATAAAACAATAAAAATATCCTTTACTCAAATGAAAAGGATCGTAATTCTCTTTGGCCTTTTGTTTACTTTATGCCTTCTGCCATTGTCTTAAGGTGTAAATTTATTTGACAACGTCCCACTGACCTGCATTTTAATAATATGAATTTTATTGTTCGTCAATTTTCTTCTCCGTGGTTGCTATGGGAACCAAACAAGGTTATGTACATGGCAATAATAGTACATAATATATCTATTTTTGATATACGGAATGTTGCCGCCCGATGTTTCTTTGGATTAATTGGTTATTGTATTGAAGTAATAATTTGTCCCGCCCGGCCCATTACTAAGCAATTTTCGTGATTCTTAACCTTTATCTTTGAATGAAAAAATGATAATAAAGATCCTTAATGTTCATATTTTAATAGACAACCATGTCCACAATACATATTACAGTAGATAGTACCTGAATGAGGTATGTATTTAGTTACAGTCGCCCCCCATTTAAATTTGTAATACATCACTTTAGCAATTACAGTGATTTATGAAAAGTTTCAATGTAACTCTAGATTAATCGGTAATTTCCCTCCCTGATTTAATCGTGTGGTGTGGGTGTGTTCTCCAATACTGGATGACAACAAATTGCACAGCTTTGAATTCCGCTCCTTTGATTTCTGACAAAAGCACTTGACAACCTTTTCCCCAAGAATATTCATCTTGCCAGAGATACCAGATTGTGAGTTTGGTAGGTCCTATTAACCCGTTTTTGTGCCTTAACCACGATTGTGTCGGGTATTATTTCGCCCTATTAACCGATAGACTATTTTTAGTCAACTAGTCAACTCACAAAAACTTCCCACGCAAAACAAAAAAAACTCTTTTTATAAGTACGAAGCGTTCAAATTCCATTGTCAAAAATCGAACCAGATTTCTCAGCCTTACCACTCGCAATCATTTTTCTTGGCGCGTGTCACATGCTAGAATGAAGTAATTAGACCTTCAAGATTACTTTGTGCGTGTTTTTTTTTTTTATCACAAAACAACCCCAAAGTTTCCACATTTTTTTTATAATAAATAACTTGTGACGTGAAAACTCCTTTATGGAAGTTCATTATGTAGGGTCCCAACCACTAAATGATCACGGCCCAAATTTATTGAAATAGAATAATTAAAATTTAATTGCAAAAAAAAAAACTATCAAAACAAGAACAGCCATGTATTTTATTTTATTTTGTCATGACTCGCCATCATTTTAATGTGGAATTGTCGAATATACCTTATCCCAGATGAGGTGTGTGCTTTCGGAATAATTCGTACCTTGTATAGTATTTAGTCAGCAAAAACTATCCTTATAAATGGATCGAATCGTAAAACGATTTTAACCTACCAAATAAGAATTTGCCAACTAGCTTGTCCCGGTTCCCCCCATTCATTTCCCCTGCAAATACCGACTATTCTAGGTTTGATCGCACTCCAGACAATGTCTATCTGTATCAATCCTTTCTCTCGTGATGCAAAAGTTCACCCTCCTTCATTATCCTACTTTCATCTCTTACTTCAATCCACATAACGATAAGCTTAATGTTTAATTATTCATAACATCCTTTTTCCCTTCCTCATGCGCCTTTTCGCTTCGATCTCTACAAACAGCCAAAGCTACGATGTGCAATCCAGGGATCGGAAACCGGTTCTATTTTCAAAACGTTCTCGGGTCAATAACCTAGACCGTTCTCTATAGCGTTCTCGTTTGCGGTGAGCGGTTTGTACAATGGTTTTAGGAAAGAACATTTCCCGAAAGAACAGTTCCCAATAAAGAACGTTATGAACCGTTCTTTCGATAGCGTTCTGTTCTGGTTACCGGTATTTACAATGGTTTTGGGAACGAACGTTTGCAAGCTCGTATCGTTCCAAAAGAACGTAAAAAGAGCGGTTCTTTCGATAGCGTTCGCAGGAACAATATAAACCGGTTCTTTTGAATTCAACGGATATGAAATGAGTCGTCATCGCCAACCAATGGCCATTAGTTATTTCAGTGTATGCCTTAGCGTAGTGTGTTAAGTACCTATTTTCGTTTTTACTCAGCAGCGATGTCCATTAGTTCGAACTTAGACGTGAATAGCGTGGAGGTTGGTTGAGTTGATTTGATTGCTTTTATATTGGTTGCAAAGTACTTTTTGTGTTGCACTGCGTCGAGAAAGCTCTTCCGTTTGAAGTAAGTAGGTATTTGTACTTTCATAAAATATCCGTGAAGTGAGTAGGTATATGTGCGTGAGAAGAGGCCCTACACGTCTATGGTCGCTCCAAGACCATTGTATTTTTGTGTATGTATTTATGCAGGGACCAGCCGGACCCGCTTACTCTAACCCGTTTAAAACCTGCGTTTTTTTAACGCTGGGTTTCAAAAACAGCTTCATTTCGGTAAGCTTTTGGGTTACTGGTGAATAAACTAATCCCTTTATTTGAATTAATTTAGGTTAGCGCTTACCGATATCAAAAACTCAGGCAAGGGTTATCGCTTCAAGCGCTGATTAAATACGAGCAAGTTGTTTTAGCTTTTAAGTCAACTGCATATGGACTATTATCGCAGCGCCCAACGCCAAACACGGCGGTTCCCTGCCCGCGCGCGCTACGTTGTAGTAGGTATAAGTACCTACCAAAAAAAGAGTTCGGCATACGCTTCTACGACGGTGAGTATTTTTCACTCCAACACATAACAAACAATCAATCAATTTGAAGTTGTATTAGAGTTAGATGCATTGGAATAATTTTCAAACAAATTCTGATATTTTCCATTCAGACATTTAGGCGCTAGCTATATTGTGTAGTTAATACATTGGAGTTGTATTGACGTTGGATCGTGTCTAAGCGTGTTTTAAAGTTAGAATACGGCCCAAATTATATGTATAAATGAAGTTTAATAAAACTTAAAAAGGCGGAGCGGTCAAGAATTTGTTCAAGTCAGTGTTAAAATCCAACATGGCAGAAATGCACATATTTAAGCCATACTGCCGCCATACGGAAAAAGGCACTTCTACATGAACATAAAAATGGAAAAAATAAATGTTTTGTTATTAAAATTAAAAAAATCCCCGCGAGAAATGGAGAAAATATGTAATTTTTATAAATACAAAAATGTGTATTAACACTACCGTATGAACTATAGCGCTGAAGATGCGAATTTTTTATTTATTTATGTTATGTTAATGATAAATTAAATTTTATGTTTCTTCTTAGTATAAAAAATACCAAAAAACACTTGTAACTCCGAAGAAAGGACGTTTCTGGCTCGATACGTTTTTTCTACGTATTAAACTGCAAAACGTCTTTTCTATTTAGGAATGATTTAGAAACAAGTGCTAGTTAACTAAGAAACACTGACCCATGTGCTGCTTTTCAACGAATTTACGCCAGTTAAATTTTCATCAACTTAAAATTATATGTGGCTTTCCATTAGAGAAGGGCCGTTATGCTAATTTCTAGTTACGGAAATATGAAAGATTTTCTGAAATACTTAAAATCATCATTTTTTTCTTCTTTTCGTAATAGTAGAATATAGGGATACAAATCTATATCTAGCTTAGTTTCACTCGCATACGTTAAGTTTTTTTAGTGAAAGGTGGCTTCAAATTTTAGTAGAAAAAGGCCTTTAGTATGCTAGAGTGCATACAAAAACGATAAATTAGACCCGTACCGATAAGTTATGAAGTTTCGATAAAATTAAAGATGCTTATTATTCACATACAGAGTTCAGCCATCCAACTTAGCTAATAAAGGTTAGGTGGAAGAGATCCCTTAGAGGGATAACTTCGCCTTTGTACACACTCACAATATTTTTGTTGGTCATGTATTTGTTTTGTGCAATAAAGTGTTTTACTACTACTACTAATAATAATAATAATAATTTGTGTCATCTTAGGTTGTTGCTTAGGTAGAAACTTAGACATTTCTTTTTTTAAACATTATTCGGTAAGTAGAAAATAAGAGATCAAAATTGTTTTTTTCACTGTAACAGCAAAGTTGTTACTGACGCACGCACGCGTTTTGTGTCACTATCGTCAACGGGAATACTGACGTTCAATCAGCACATATATGTGGACTTTTATAAGCCTATATAAATTAGAGTTGATCGATTAGGCACTGTGCTTTCTAAAATATCGGTATCTATTATTTAAATAAATTTGTGCCATATTAATCAATGATATTTATTTATTTAATTTTTTTTTCTTGTATGACCCTGTTAACAGTACAATAAAATATTAAAGTTTGCGTCAATATTTTTATAAAAGCGTATCGAAACAATGTTTGCAACGGCAGATTTGTGTGCCACGGAAAACTTAGTGTACCATATAAACAGTATTTTGACAAATTATCACAGACAATTTAAAACTAATAAATGTATAATTTATGCACCAAGGCGGTTTGTTTACAGAGTGCCTATCGTGAAACGCGAAAATCGAAATTTCGTTATCTGCCTCTCGGTCGGACTAGCAAAGGGACGGGGCTGGACTTAATACATTTTTCATCAGTGTGATGTCATAATACGGCTATGTTTTATATAACTTATCGTATAGAACACATAAAAATAAGCAACCTTTCTTTAACACTTTTTTTTTAGTTCAATAGTTTCGAAGTTATGGGGCTCTAAAGGTTGAGTACAATTTAGACTATTTTGGTTGAATGGTGTCATTATGACACATACTTTTTTTGTTTTACTGTGTAGTAGAATGTGTTAAAATAAGCAAATTTTATTAAAAACATATTTTTTTACTCAAAAACTTCGAAGTAACCGGACTTTGAAGATTGACTACATGTAGTAAAATTTGGACTTAAAAAATAAAATGGTGACGGGGCATCAATATAACGTGTACTTTTAAGATTGATAAAATAAGCGTGTATTATTTGAGAAACTTTTCTCTTAAAATCATAAATGGCCGAGATAATGGACTCTGAACTTGTATATAATTTGGACTTCGAAAAAGAAAACCAGCGATGGGGTATCATCATAAAGTATATTTTATGATTTTACTGTATAGAATACACTAAAATAAGCGTATTTTATTTGAAAAACATTTCTCTTAGATCAAAAATGGCCTATTGGACATGGAACTTGTAAAAAAAAAACCATCGACGGGACGTCATTATAACGTGTACTTTTTATGATTTTTGTCGTATAGAATATGCTAAAATAAGCGTGTTTTATTCGAAAAACTTTGGTCTTAAATCAAAAATGGCCGAGATAATGGACTTTGAACTTGTATATAATTTAGATTTCGAAAAAAAACATTGACGGGACGTCATTATAACATGTACTTTTTATGATTTTTTTTCGTATAGAATAAGGTAAAATAAGCGTTTTTTAATCGAAAAACTTTTTTCTAAAATCAAAAATGGCCCAGATAATGGACTCTGAACTTGTATATAATTTGGACTACGAAAAAAAAACCAGCGATGGGGCAGCCTATGAATCATGCCCGCGCGAACGAGTTATATACCTACGTTTTGCGCCTCCGCGCAGGGAGCTAAAGTCAGTAGGCTACCAACGCGCTCACTGAACGCACGTCGTACCGCGCGCGACGCTACTCGGAACTCGGAACAATGTCATCACGAGGGGTGAGGCAGGTGGATGTCATATCCCCGAAACTGTTGCATTGGAAGACATGTTTAAGACGCTGGACTTTTTTTTTTTTTTGAACCTGACTTGGGCTTTATGCTTCTGAAGTGCTAAAGCGGGCGGACTGTTCGGTGGGATGGTTGCCCGGGGAAAATCCAGGACCCTTCCGCGACCAGACGTGATGTGGTTGCTACGCTGGAATGCTCCTACCGAGCTTGCGCTTCCAGCGAGATCAGTTGAAGCGAGTTCAACCTGATCTGGGTGAGTGGGGGGGGGGATCGAGCTAGTGGGAGTTTTGTCGCTGGTTTGCTATTTCTAGCCTAGCTGAGAAGACTCCAGCAAGAAACTCAGCTAGACCCGACGACTGTCGGGGTGACTCTATCCGGTATGCGGCGGTACCGGGTGGATAAGGGACTGAACGTGTCGATGTGGTCGCGACTGTTCCGAGGTGGGCGTCCCCGCCTGCCCCCGCCGGCGGGGACGCAGTGTACATGTGGGGGAGGGTGCACGCACAGCGTTCCATTTCTCATGAATGGCCGCTGTGAGTGCGTCGTCCTGGTCCGTGACGTAGTGTCTAGGCCTCCGAAGCGAGCGGCCCCTAATCAGTGACTTACGTGTTAAGAGTCCGGGGGGGGGAGGGTTGGGAATGTAGTTCGCAGCCTTCCTAACTAACGTATTACTACTGTGTGGAGCGTTGTCAAAATAACGCCATTAAAGAAACCATAAAGGGAGTCAAGCCCCGCGTCATGGTGCAAACTGAGGGTTGTCTGGTACCACGGGGCACCAGTCGCCCTACGGAGGAAACGATTCTGAAAGGTCTGAAGCGGCTCGAGACTTGACATACCCACGTGGGTAAAAACCACACTTGAGTATGCCATGATTGGACGAACACAAGTCTTGTAGAGTGTCAGCTTATTTCCAAGTGACATTTTACTAAACTTGTTAATCATCGGCGCTAGCCTTCCTAATACGAACAGCGCTCTGTTGCGTACCCTACGGATGTGGCTTTTGAAAGTCATACGACGGTCGAGAGTGACGCCTAAATATTTGACCTCATTAACCCACGGAATGGGCTGGTCAAAAAGCCGGACCGGAGCCACCTTCCTGCCTGTCGGACCTATGGCAGTAGGGTGGAAGATAATCGCTGCGCTCTTGTCCGGATTGACTTCAATACGCCAAAGACGAAACCATTGACCTAGGCCATTGATTGCCTCTTGGAAGTATTTCCGAACAAGAATGTAGCGATTGTGCGTCGTGAAGAGCGCGGTGTCGTCCGCGAACAACCCTAGTTCGACACGCGGGTGCCTAGGAATATCGTTCATGAACAACGAATAGAGTGTAGGCGAGAGGACGGAGCCTTGCGGGACTCCTGCCCTAATAGGATGTGGAGGTGGAAGCGTTCCCTCCAGTCGGTAGCAAAAGCTTCTGTCCGTAAGGAAATCTCGTATTATGAGTACGAGTCTGTCCGGCATACCGATCTGATATAACTTGTATATCAACCCATTATGCCAGACCTTGTCGAAGGCTTTCGCCACGTCAAGAAAGATCGCTCCCGTCTTCAACCCTGTTCGACGCGAGAAGCCGTCCAGCACGTGCTCCGTGATGCGGTGCACCTGTTGGACGTACGAGTGTCCGGCACGAAAACCGAACTGCTCGTCCGTGATAATTGAATTCTCAGTCGTGAACCTGAGAATCCGAGCGAGGATGATTCGCTCATACAGCTTAGCAAGCGAGCTGAGTAAGCTGATGGGCCTGTAAGAGGCTGGCGAGGCCCGGGGTTTGCCGGGCTTCGCTATTCCGATGACCGTGGCACGTTTCCACGCGGCTGGAAAGTGACTATTGGACAGGGCGGCATTGAAGATGCCGACCAGAATGAGTAAGAGATGTTCGGGCAGAAGTCTCAGCATGCGGTTGGAGATGCCATCCGCACCCGGGGACTTCCTTACTCGAAGATACCTTACTCGATCGTGGACTTCCTTAACCGACACCGGTACGAGAGGTGAAGTTACGGGGAGACGCGATCTCCTGTCCACCTCAGAATTTACCCTCTCGACATGGGCTTCATCGGCAGGCAGGAGGCTGGCCGAACATTGAGACTCTAAACTATTGGCGAGACATTCTGCTTTCTCGTCGTCCTCGAGTGCGCGGGTTGGACTACCGGGGCGTTCCAAAGGGGGGATAGTCCAGACGGTATCTGGACGCTGGACTGGAAAGGTAAGGGCATAAGCATAAACGGCGATTACATCTCACACCTGCGATTCGCTGATGACATAGTCATAATGGCGGAGTCGCTAGAGGAGCTGACCCAGATGCTGGACGGCCTAGCTTCAGCCTCGCGACGCATCGGTCTTGGCATGAATTTTGATAAAACCAAAGTCATGATCAATGGCCACATTGATCCGGGACCGGTCGTCGTACATGGCCATCTTCTTGAAATTGTTTCTGAATACACCTACCTTGGGCAGATCCTGCAGTTAGGTAAAAACAATTTTGAGAAGGAGGCCAAGAGAAGGATCCAACTAGGCTGGGCAGCATTTGGGAAACTACGCCGAGCCTTCTCGTCATCCATCCATACTGCAATGCTTGAAAACGAAAGTTTTCAATCAGTGCGTCCTACCCGTAATGACCTACGGAGCTGAGACGTGGGCACTCACGGTAGGGCTGGTCCACCAGTTCAAAGTCGCTCAGCAAGCTATGGAAACAGCTATGCTCGGAGTTTCTCTGAAGGATAGGATTCGTAACGAATACATCCGACAGAGAATCAAAGTTATCGACATAGCTCAAAGAATTAGCAAGCTGAAGTGGCAGTGGGCCGGCCATATCTCGCGAAGAACCGACAACCGTTGGGGTAAACGTGTTCTTGAGTGGAGACAGCGTCTCGGCAAACGTAGTGTAGGACGCCCTCCGGCCAGGTGGGATGACGATCTGCGAAAGACTGCTGGCAGATGCTGGATGCGGCAAGCTGAAGACAGGGCGCTATGGCGCTCATTAGGGGAGGCCTATGTCCAGCAGTGGACTAGTATAGGCTGATGATGAGGCAAGACACGCAAAAGTTCATTGCCCCACTCGCCGGCTTCCCGCGCCCCGCTCCTCCGCTCAGTTCCTTTGTCGAGTATGTCAGCTTTATCACCCCGTGCGCGCCTCCGTGAGCGAGCACCTACATCGTAACTACTAAGATGCCAGCGCTTGGTTGACCTATGTTTTAGCTGGTTAAGAAACGAGCCGGGGGTCTACTTCTAGTGGTCATACAGAAGTACGCCGAATAGGCTATCAAGGTCACGCGCTGTAGTTAGGAGGATTTCCTCTGAACGCAAATATTGTTTCTGTTTAATTTTTGACGAAATATCATTGAAGAAAGTGACACAAATTGAAATATCTACTTTTAAATCCATTTTTGATTATTAGAATGTGAACTCTGATGACATTAATAATTTATTAAAACGATAACAGCCTAAAAAAACTTAATTACCAAGAAACTTAAATTTTCATTGCTTCATTGGATACATATTGATTTTATTCACATTTTTTATGGTGATAAAAGATAAAAGATATTTATTCTTGAATTTAGGCACATTACAATGCACTTATGAACGTCAGAGAGAGAAAAAAAAACTACCTCCGGTTCTAACCCTACACCTCTGACCCGAGAAGAATTATTTATGACCGGCAAGAAACTCGGCGGGACTTATTTTTTCAAAACAGTAATACAGTAATATTACATCTTAAAGATACACAATAATGCGTAGTTCTATAAGAAGGCATATCAAAACAGCTTAAGAGACATACAATGTACTTATTATTTAATTAAAATAAAATAATAATAATAAAATCCAAATCTGATTGCTTCACAAAACGTTTGATATGCTTTCCTATCTGAACTGTGTCCTCTAAATGTTAGATGATTTTGTAGTATTTTCTGGTTTGGGCCATGCATCTTTGTCCGTCATATAGTCCTCGACCCTGTAATAACCCTTTGACATTAAACTTTTTTTCAAATATTTCTTAAGAGCGGGAAATGATAAAATTAAAGCATCGACGGGTAACTTGTTATAAATGTGAATACCTTGACCAAAAAATTACTTATATGCTTTGCGGATACGACTACTTCTGATAGCAAGCTTGTTTTTATTTTTAGTGTTATAGCTGTGGATGTCAGAATTTTTTTTGAATGTATGTATATTCTT
>OX352298.1:23257949-23400840 GCA_947086415.1 Pammene aurita | reverse complement strand
TGAAGAGTTCCTTCGACTTCTCCAGGATCCCATCATCAGATCCTGATCTGGTTACAATGGGACCAACTGTGAAGTATACTCTTTTAAACAAAAAAAGAATTTTCCAAATCGGTCTAGCCGTCTTCGAATAATCGGTGAACATACATAAAAAATATTGCAAAAAAAACAAAGATCCCGACGAATTAATAACCTCCTCCTTCGAAATCTTGAAGTGGGTTGTATAATAAACGTGGCAATCTTGAAGTCGGTTGAAAACATGTATGACTTTACTTCACATTAAATGTATCCATATTTTCAGACGTGACTGTAGATGATATATTACGTACTTTATAACATAAACTTATATGTAAGTAAGAACAGACATTTAAACGACGATATTACAAAATACATGATTATTATATTAGTATGTGCTTTTTGAAAATATATTTAAAACCTATATAGAATCGTGCTATAATGTTTATCATAAAATAAGACTTACCTACCCTCTGATCTGTTAATGACCAAGTTAGCTTAGAATCGTATATTGTCTACCAAGATTTGATCAAAGTACTATCATATATCGCCAACCGAATCAATCCAAATTGATCATTAATCAATTATCATCAATGTCTAATTTTCCGCTTAATATTAACTCTACAGAGAGCGAACTTCGCCCAAAAAATGCAAGTCAGCGCGCTACAGCAATCTCCATCAAACCGATGACGTCACAGTCTCCAGGCTCAGCTGGCATGGCGACAACCATTCTACTCATTAAAATAGACTGGCCTGCAGAAAACTCTATAGGCAACCTTACTACAAGTAACTTGACAACTAGTACTTTGAATACACCACTAACTCCTGCTACCCCGGTATATGATCCCTTAGAAAGTGACTCCGAAGTAAGTGAGACTAATAAGCAAACTATCAAAATAAACAATTGTGATAATTGTCATGAAGAAAAATGCCTGAAATGTGAATTGAAAGCGGCTGATTACGAAAATATTAAAGTTGAAGATTGTACGGATGTATTAAAGGATAGTTTGGATGCTAGTCCTGCTAATTCTACTAATATTAGCTATCATAATTTGAATAGACTATCAGCGGTATCTTCTTCTACATCTGAAGGTACAGGAAAAAAAGAAGCGTCATATGAAAATTGTGATATGAAAGTTATGACTTCAAGCCATGAAAGCTCCTCAAGCTACAGTAATTGTAGCTCTAAACCTGATGAGCTTTATGAATGCTACAGCTTTAGTCGACCTAATTATATAAACTTGCAGTCTTCTAGCTCTAAAAGTTCCCCTGGAAGTCCTTTGAAGAGCCCATTAAAAAGCACTATTAGTATCACATTCAAATCGCCTACGAAAAAATCACCAGACTATGAACCTATAGAGAATGACACTCCGACGAATGAAAGGGATTCAGTCTATGAAGATATAGATTTAGAAAAGAATTTGTCTATAGTAGAGGAAGCTACGATACCAACGCGATAAAAACCTAATAGGCTTTGATACTGAAAAGAAACTAAGTAGAGAAAGAATCGAGAAATACAAAGAAGAACGCAGAAATTTCTTAAGAGAGAAATACAGTTCGCAATCTTTTAGAAGCAACCCAGAACAGCTGACCAGGGTTAAGCTGAAAAAAGAAGATAGTCCTAAGTTCGAGAGAAGGAATACGGTGGATTTGGGACAGAGGATGAGGTTCTCGCTTGCTAGAAGTAGCCAGCAGTTGGACACTATTCCCTCCCCTACTAGTCCGGAGAGGGGGGAGGGCAGCGCTGGACGCCATTTTGAGAGGTTGGTTTCGCTTTTTTTAACCCTTTAATGCGTAATTTACGATGCCTATGTCGCAGTCGAATCGTATAATCCGCCGTATTACATCACGGCTAGCCATTTTGAAATGCGGCCGTTTTACGATTAGCTGGATTGAATGCGGCTGAATGAAAATCCGCCGAAATGTATTCGGCGCCATACGTTCTTCAACAAGGCTAGCCGTAATATATTACAGCGAGTCATTAGACGCCGCTTTGACAGTTTTAACACTCGGTTTTAGTATTTCTTTAATACGATAGGTAGGTTTTGGTTGTAACTTTAAATACTAGCCTTTTTTGATAGATTGGTTATTTTATTTTATTAAGAAACAAGAAACAAACGGTCATATACAAAAATGAGTCATATACAATATTGATAGTCAAAATAAGACCTACAGTTTCCTTAATTAATACAAAGGTGCTAAATTTACGGAAATATAATACCTGTCAGTTACAGAGTATGGTAAATTACAAAGATTTGTATTACAAATTAGTATTAACATGGTAAACGGAGTTAATCACTAAAAAAGAATTACAAAAATTTAAATATAGTTTTTTTAATTTTTTATTTCAGTATTTAGGTACACTAAAGTACGAAAAATACAAGATTCGAAAGGTAAACTTCATCTGTATGTCTAGGTCTAAACTTCACAAACAAACGATTTCTTTAAAGAACCTATACTACAGTGAACAACATCAATATCTGAAAGTTTTACACAGTCATTATAAAGTTTACAAGCACGCCAAATAAACGTATTTCTTGCATAACAAGTTCTAATATATGGCACAGAAAATAATTCCTTTTTACGACATTTACGCTGACGCGCACGAGGGACTTTGGTGTTTATTTTTTGAAGTAGTGTGGGTATTTCTAATCTGGAATGCAATATTTTATACAGCAGAACAGTCTACGCAGTCACGACGGTCTTTAAGAGACTGTATTTTATAGCGTTGTAATGAAGAAGAGTAATCGACGTAGTTTTGAACAATTCTGAAATCTAAACATTTTACAAACTTGCTCTGGACCCTTTCAATTCTATCAATATGGACAGCATTAAATAGAATTGAAAGGGCCCAGAGCAAGTTTGTAAAATGTTTATATTAAAAGCGACAACGATGTGGCTAAACGTGGGCCGCCTTATTGAAGAACGTATAGCAATGACAATCCGGCTAATCGTTGAGCCGCCGCATTTCAAAACTGCCCTGTTTGTAAAAACGGTTAGCCGTAATGTAATACGGCGGATTATACTATCCGGCTGCGACACCTGTATAACAAAGAAACCGGCCAAGAACGTGTCGGGCCACGCTCAGTGTAGGGTTCCGTAGTTTTCCGTTCGTCATAGTAAGTGTCCCCACGTAAGAGTTAAAAAAATGGGCTATTTGTTATATTGAGTTGACATTTTTTAAGTACAGAACCCTAAAACCCCAAAAACGGGCCCACAATTACAAAATCTTTTTTTTTCAAACTTTATTTGAAAGCACGTCATTTCATTGTGATTTTGTAGAAATTACAGGTACAGTAAACACCTGCTTATACGGTTAAATTACAAAGTTAGTTCAGTAATTATTATGTATTTTTTTTTCAAAACTATTCAACCTATCAAGTTCAAACTAATTTTCCTAGAAAGTTTTTATAAAGTTCTCCTTTTGAGATTTTTTTCATATTTTTAAAACTTATGTTTCAAAAGTGGTGGACACACAGTTTTGTTGTGCGAGGCAGGAAGTTTCTCGAGAAACGCACAGTTGAGGACTGCCAACCATCTAAGTGGTGATGATGGTAATGCTGTCGCGTAGGACGATGGCGGAAAGAAGCGGCAGGGATTAAATAATCCGAACAATTCCTCGGAGCACTCTCCATGATAGAGGCGGTAGAAGATGCAGAGCGAGGCTACATCTCTACGCAGCGCCAAGGAGTCAAGCCGATCCGTAAAATCCTGGCAGCCGATAATTCGAGTCGCTCTCCGTTGGATGCGGTCCAGAGGGAGAAGTTGGTACTGAGGCGCTCCCGCCCACAGATGAGAACAGTATTCCATATGTGGGCGTACCTGCGCCTTGTAAAGCTGGAGGCGGTGGGCCGGAGTGAAATACTGTCTCGATCTGTTGAGCACACCGAGCTTTTTTGAGGCCAACTTGGCCTTACCCTCTAAATGGCCGCGGAACTGGACTTCACTCGAAATGTCGACGCCAAGGATTCGGACACTGGCAGTGGCAGTTAAGGAAGTGCTCTCAAAACGAGGTGAAGCGACAAACACAAGCTTTTTTGCGGTAAACGCGCAAACCTGTGTCTTGGTAGGGTTAAAATTGACTAAATTTAGTCGACCCCATTCTGAAACTTCTTTACGGGAAGTCTCAACTTCAGACACAAGTTTGTCCCGGCTCTCAATGACATTCTCCCGAGAATGTCATTGAGAGCCGGTTATATATGTTCGTGTTATATTATGTTCCATTATACGTCTATTGGCTGCATAGTTGTTCATTTGTGCTCCCTTATTAAGTCAGCGTAATAGAAGTTCACAATTACCTTGTTAAACAGCACTTGGCATATTTTTACCCACTAAACAGACCTTATTACGGTTAAAACATTTGAAACTGTCGTAGCAAATTTACCTTTATAGCACCATTTGCGTATTAATGTTAGTTTTCTCGACCGTAATGCAGCTCTTAATCAGCCCTAAGCTATTGAATTATCACTGACAGCTATTATGCAGCTTTAGGACCGCGAGTGTGTCCTTATAACTGTACGCGCAGAGCTCTATATAAATCTATTTGTGAGTAGTTATACAGCTATCTGTGCTACTTGGGTAGAAAGTTTTTATAAAGTTCTCCTTTTGAGACTTTTTTCATATTTTTAAAACTTATGGTTCAAAAGTTAGAGGGGTGGACACACATTTTTTTTACTTCTGGAGCGATTATTTCCGAAAATATTTACATTTTAAAAAAATGATTTCACTAAACCCCTATTCATTTTTAAATACCTATCCAACAATATATCACACGTTAGGGTTGAAATGAAAAAAAAAAATCACTCCCCACTTTACGTATAGGGGAGGTACCCTAATAAAACATTTTTTTCCACTTTTTATTTTACCACTTTGTCGGCGTGATTGATATACATATTAGTATCTGTTCGTTGCAATGCACCTAACACGTTTAAAGCCTCGTGCGGCGCGTGCGTCCAGTCAGCAAAAGACGCATTGCCAATAATTTAGCATTCATTTAGTTTTCAGTGTACTTTTGAGATCCATCGCGACCGGGTGCATTCGATTAACATTTAACATTCTCAACATTATCAACATTTTATTAACATTATTCTATAACATTTTATAACATTTTACAACATTAAACATTTTTCCGCTACTCTCCGGACGTTTTACATTCAAGCAAACCCGCACCCCGAATAGTACCAAATTTCAGCTTTCTAGTGCTAACGGTCACTGAGATTATCCGCGGACGGACGGACGGACGGACAGACATGGCGAAACTATGAGGGTTCCTAGTTGACTACGGAACCCTGAAATCATCCCATTTCATACAAAACTCTTGCGGAAGTCGATAGTCGTGGATACCACGGCCTTGTTTCGCCACGCATTTTCAATGTACTTTTGGTTGTAATAAACTACAACATTTAATGTTGTTTGTGCATGTGTGCAGTATTTTTATAAAACAAAGTAAAACGCATTACACGCGCTACTAGATAATAGATAAAATGTCGGAAATTTTGTAAAAAATACTAAAACTCCATTATTAATCCAACCTTTTAACATTTAATTGTGCAAGTATTTTTTTACTCATATTAGGATATTTTTTAGGCAACTCGGCAACCTAATCCCAGGAATTGGCGTAGGCACTAGTTTTTACGAAAGCGACTGCCATCTGACCTTCCACCCCAGAGGGGAAACTAGGCCTTGTTGGCATTATGAATCAGATAAAGAAAAGATAAAAATATAAAACTGTTCTTAAAATTCTCCGATCAAATAATACTAGGGGTACACAATCAGCCCGAAAAAATGGCCCCGCAATAGTACCGCACGAACGTCTCGGGCGGTACTTTCTCTGACAGTCTTATTACGGTATAAGACTGGCCGGTTATACATTTTCAGGAGCCATATTTTTAGCAAACCTTGTTTAGAGTCTGTACCTCCTTTAAATTGTTGCTCAAAGATAAAAATAAACACATTACAGTACACTTATTATTATTAACGTCAGAAATAAACTACCACCGGAAACTACTACTAAAAACGAAATTAAAGGCTGACCAGAAATATATGATCATGCGCCATGTTGCGGAATTTCATTGGAACTAATTTCTTGCACTGGCAATAATTTTACTGACAGAATGATATACATGTGTGAGGGCATGTGATAGGATGTTACTTATATCAGTGTCATTGTCGCGGTTTATTTGAATAATAGTAAAGTGTTGAATATTAAATAATAAACGACAAAAAAATCCCTAAATTGTTCATAGCCAAAAGCGAAACGTTGTAAATAGTGTAAATAATACGCTCGGGAAACAAACTCTTTCGCAGTGAAGCATTTTGAAATTAACATCAGAGCTGACAGGTAAACAAATCAAGATGTCACCATACCATAGAGAATAATACGCTCTATGACTATACTGAACTGTTGCCATATAAATGAAAATAATAGCGCCCACTTGACAATAATCATATATTTCTGGTCAGGCTTTAAAATATATTTCGTATATCATTACAGGAAAGAAAAGATGTCCCCCTCATACAACATTCGCGACATGGCGGCCATCTTTGAACAGAAACACTCACACGGGAGCAGCGGCTGAAGACCGCGCGCCGCGCCGTGACGTCACACCGACGTACGTGACCTGTCAGAGCTATCATTTAAAATCTCGTTAACAATCTTAAACCAATTTAATTTTGTTGAATTCATTGATTTATATGAAGTGGATCTAATACTTCGGTCACAAAGGCCGAAAGAGACGTCATCAGACAGTCAAATGTCAAATGTGAAAATTTTGTAACGAGTGCAAGTGAGACGCCCCCTACATTATGCTCTCTATCGGACCGTTTTTACTACTTTTTACTAGTCACCTATGAACGACTGTTTTAATCGGTAATAAGGTTCAACTGTGGTTAGGGAAAACATTTAAGAATTAGATCCACTTCATATAAATCCATGGTTGAATCTCATTCAGAAATCTCTAGTTGACATTTCGACATGTAATCCTTGTTTTTGTACCCTGAAACAAAATGCTTGGTTTTTGTGATCTATTATACCGTATTTATAATAATATTAGCAATTTTTGTAATTATTCGTTCGCTACTATTGATTGTTGAAGAATACTAGAAGAATGTGAAGTCAACGGCGTCTAGCTATCAAAATTCAGAGATTGCATATGCTTGAGAAAATTCAACAAGTTCCGCCGTGACCGGGTGGTCTAGTGGTCAGGGCGTCAGCCGCGAAAGCTGAAGACGCCTGTTCAAATCTGGCCTCGGACACTGGAGGACTTGATCAGTTTTTCTGAAGCATATGACATCTATTTCAACCAAGTTTTCGGGGCAAGGTTTCATTTTTATTGCCTTTAAAGTTGACGTTGTGGGGCGTTATTAATATTATATTTTGTTGTCCTAAAAATAAGCCATTTGGCTTCACAAGGTTATAATTTAACTTTATTTTGTCTATCTTTGACTTAGAGAATTCAACCCGGATGGAGTAGCCATGTCCGTCATCCATACTAATATTATAAATGGGAAAGTGTATGTGTTTGCGCTCGCAACACTGAAGTGCCCTGTGCCAACCGCAGGGATACTAGACGACCAATGAGGGCTCGCGACGCCAGCGCCGAAGTTTAACGCATACACCACGTCGCCCAGGAAGCGCCGCGGGCACTCTCTCTCTCTCTTGCCTCTAATCCGCCAACGAAACCGCGCGTGTCCGAGACTACACATATATATATTTGTACTTGCATATTTAAGTAAAGAATGGTAAATGTTTGAATTATAGTTTTTATTCTAACAAACATCCCAAACATAAGTGGCGACCGTGACAGGACACGCGCGGCATAGGCATTTTATTATATTTTTTAGTGCCGAAGCCGAGAGGTCGGCCATTTTGGAGCGTGGGCTTGGAGCAGACGCCGCCGCAAGACCCGAGCCGAGCAGCTCAACTTTGCCTGCCTTCGCCGCAAGCCCAGATCAACGTGCCCGAAGAGGAGGAACGAAGAGGGACGGCTGCGGCGAGTAGGCGCGCAAGATACGAGGCGCCAAGACTGCAGAGCAGGGCATCGACGGCCGGTAGCGAGGCGGCAGCGCGTGGCAGCTAGCCAAACGAGGAGAGTACCGTGAGAAAGTGCCGCCCCTATTTCTTACCCGCATTCCAATATACTTACCACACTCCTTATACCTAATCTTACCCACATTCCTTAATCTTACCCTTCTAATTTAGTAGCTACCCAATTTGCAATTCCCTTTAAATTCTTATTACAAAAACCCCGTCGAACTTAAATAACCTTTTTATTGCATTGAACTTACGTAACGTACCTAACTTGACAATTTACTTTAAACTTAAACTTAAACGAATCCCATTCTAACTTAACTTTAATCTGAGTGCCTACTGTGTGCTATTGCTTCATTTTGTTTTACTTTCAGCCAGTGTCTTCAAAGTGAGATGAGTGCGTGACCTTTGACCTTAGTGTGACCTAACCTTACCACGTGTTTGTTACTTACTTATTTTCGTTTCAACGCATTTCAACGTCAACTAAGGCTTTTAGCTAAGCGGTGCAGTGTTCATTTTGTTCTTTTTTTAATTTAAAAACTTAATATTTCAAACCTTTGTGAAGCTGCACGTGCCTTGTTATTTCGTGACGAAACCATTTTTGATTTTCTGACCACGCATTCACGCTTAATTCATTTGCATTCAAGATTTCAGTTAAATATTTCATTTGTATTTAAAATTAAATTGCACCTTTTTTCGGTTCACTTTCGCTGACCTAAACGTCTCTTTATCTTTTAACTTCTCACCCGCTGGCATCTTGGTTTGTGTTCGCATATGCACATTTTTCGCTTGCGCAATTTCAGTGGAAAACCTGCCGATTCGTGCACCACGTGTCACGTCTACGCCTGCGAGCACGTGCTGGGCTGCTGCGTGGTGAAGCCGCAAGCTGCGCACCGGGCCTACACTGCGTAGCTGTTGAAGTTTACAAGGGGCGTGAGCTGTTTTGCCAATTTTATTTACTTACGTGGATAACTCTTTACTTCTTATTAAAATTAATACGATTCTATTTGCTTGACTTCTCTGCTCAATTAAACACAACTCAGCATGTCTGAAGAGACGAAACGAGAAGCTCTTCTAGCGGAGCTGCGTATTAAACGTGGCTCAATAAAAGGACAAGTCTCTAAATTCCGTGGTTATTTAAATACAATCGCAGATGATGAAGTGCTGACCGGTGTTAAATTTAATGAGCTGACTTTAAGATTGAATAAAGTTATTGAGTTATCCACGCGCCTTGACGAGCTGCAAACTTCAATAGAAGTAGCTAATGCTGACAATTTTCACAACGAGCTTAACGAAAGGGATTCTAATGAGAGCCACATTAATAAAGCTATAGCTACTGCTCAAACTATACTTGAGCGCTCACAGGTTCAAAAGGCATCAACGGAAGACTCCGTCAAAACCTGCTCATCAGGCGGCTGTCATTCGGAGCACCTCGGCTTCAAGCTTCCTCAAATTAAAATCTCTAAATTTGATGGATCTTACTATAAATGGATGGAATTTAAGGATCTTTATGAATCTTTAATTCATAACAATGAGCATATCAAGCCAATACATAAGTTCCATTATTTAAGCTCATACCTTGAAGGCGAGGCGGCCCGAGTGATAGCAAATTTAGAAGTGTCCGCTGTCAATTATGCTGAAGCCTGGAAGCTGCTGTGTGACAGGTTCAGTAACAAAAGGCAACTAATCACTAACCATTTAAATGCTTTGTTTAATATGGATTCCTTACAGCGAGAGTCTGATAAGGCTCTAAGATTTTTAGGTGATCATGTAACTAAAAATCTTCGGGCGCTGAAAACATTAGGGCAGCCAACGGAGCACTGGGATACCATCTTAGTTCATCTATTAGCAGCAAAGTTAGACTCTAATACTAATGCAAAGTGGGAAGAACATAGAAACACTCTTAAAGAGTGGCCGACGCTTGAAGATTTTAGGGAATTTCTAACAAACCGTGCAGATATCTTAGAAAATCTGTATCGATCTAAAAGAGATAGGCAAACTAACCACAAGCCAGAGCCTGTGGCTAATAAAACTCCATTTAAACATGATAAAAACATAAAAACCTTCATAATTTCAGAAAAACAAGGTGACAAGGGTCGGCCGTGCTTTGTGTGCCAGTCCGATCATCGAGTATACGACTGCCCTACCTTCAGAAAAATGTCAGTCGACGAGCGCTGGTCGCGGGCTTCTAGTCTAAAGCTGTGCCACGTCTGCCTCCGTCCGGACCACGAGACTCGTCAGTGCAAGCTCAACGGCTGTCGTGTATGTAAGAGACGTCACAATACATATTTACACAATACACAACTAACAAATAAGCTATCTAGCGAGTCAGCCCAGGATCACAGCGTCCAACCTAACGATAGTGATAAGGATGCAGTAGCCTCCTCATCGACTATGCTAACTTCTGACAGTGCCGAGGTGCAAGGCACCTTTACTGCTAATACTGTACTCGCTAGCAGTGAAGCATTGTTATCGACAGCGCTAATTGAAATAATTAATCCTCACAATAATAAGAAAGAAACTGTCAAATGTCTTGTAGATAACTGCTCACAATCTAACTATCTTACTGAATCATTAAGGCAGCGTTTGCAACTTGATATTCAGCCTCTAACTGCCTCAAGTGTTACAGGAATAGGAAATACGCCTCTGACCTACAAACCTGTACGTTGTGCAGCTCAAATCAAATCTAGACTAAGCGACTTTAATGCCAATCTCGACTTTCTAGTACTAAATGAAATAACTGATCGCTTTCCAAAGAAATATGTTGACATAAGTCACCTTAACTTACCCGCGTCTACCAGCCTTGCTGACCCAACTTTTAATGTCCCATCACAAATCGATGTTCTTTTGGGAGTCTCCACTTTTTGGGAAATTATAACTGGGATTGCAAACAAACTGCCAAGCAGCAAGTGCACTTACCTTATCCCCTCTAAACTTGGTTGGCTTGTAGCGGGCCCAGTACAAGGAGCCTCCACTCATGTAAATTCAGTAACAACTCGCAGCTATTTTTGTTTGTCTGATCTGTCTGCCCAGATGACTAAGTTTTGGGAGACAGAAGAGCTGCCGTCTGAAGCGGATTTCATATCCGGAAGTGAGCTGGAGTGTCTCCCTATAGAACAACACTTTGTTGAAAATACTTATCGCCAATCTGACGGCAGGTTTGTAGTTCGAATGCCTCTAAAGGACTCTCCAGACTGCCTAGGCAACACATTTAACATAGCTAAAAAACGCCTACTTAACTTAGAAAAACGTTTCAGCAAACAACCTGACCTTAAAACAATGTATGTTGATTTTATAAACGAATATGAGCGTTTAGGTCATCTATCGGAGTCTAAGCAATGCTACATGGCCAACCACCTTCCTCATCATCCTGTGATGAAGGAGAGTGAGTCTACTCGTCTGAGAACGGTGTTTAACGCTAGCTGTCCAACCTCGTCTGGTTATTCAATAAATGATATCCAGATGGTAGGTCCAAACATACAAAACTCGCTGTTTGACATATTGCTTAGATTCCGCCAGTATAGGTATGTGCTCTCTGGTGACATAGAAAAACAGTATAGGCAAATTTTAATGAATGAAGCAGACAGAAATTTACAAGTCATTTTGTGGCGCGAAGATGAGCACCTGCCTATACGCTCGCTTACCTTGAACACTGTTACTTATGGCTTCGCCTCGGCAAGCTGGCTAGCGGCTCGCTGCTTGTGGCAGTTGGGAGCTGAGAGCAGGGACCCGCTGGTTACAAATATTATACAGAACAACTTTTATTGTGACGATTTACTAGTGGGCGCTGACTCTGAAACTGAGCTGCTACGCATACAATCTGGCGTCTCACAGGCTTTAGCTGCTGGTTGTTTTAACTTACGTAAATACCGCTCAAATTCAAATGCGTTATTACAGTCTGATCTTATTAATCAAGATGATCATTTAGCTTTGAGTCAATCTTGTCAAACACTTGGACTGGGCTGGCAACCCAGCCAAGATATGTTAAATTTCTCAATTAAAACTGACGACTCTGATGAAAAGGTTACTAAAAGAACGATTTTGTCTAAAACGTTCCAAGTTTTTGATCCTTTAGGCCTATTAAGTCTATGCACCGTTAAGCCTAAAATACTACTTCAGACTTTGTGGAAGGAAGGCAAATCATGGGACGAAACTGTTTCTCCTGAAATACAGCGAATATGGTCGCGGTTTATTAAAAACTTACATCACATTAAAAGTCTAAACATACCTAGGTACGTTTTATGTGAGTCTCCTTCCACAATTGAATTACACTGCTTTTCTGACGCAGCAGAGACTGCGTACGCAGCTTGTGTTTATGTAAAAACCATTTCAGGCTCAGGCGAGCAACAAGTACACTTACTGTGTGCGAGAGACAGAGTAGCTCCTATACGGCGAACCACAATTCCACGATTAGAGTTGGCAGGATGCTTATTAGCAGCCCAGACGTATGCCGCAGTGGTAAGGGCCTGGAGACGCCCTGTCTCTCGCACTATATTTTGGACAGACTCTAGCTGCTGTCTAGCATGGCTAAAAACAGATAGTTCTAAGCTCAAGACGTTCGTGGCAAACAGAGTTGCTGCCATAGCTAAACTTGCTCCGGGAGCTGTCTGGAGACATGTGCCTACAAAACAAAATCCAAGCGACCTCGCTACACGTGGCGTCGATCCACAACATGTCTCTGGTGTAGCTCTGTGGTGGCATGGCCCTGAGTTTTTACTGAAACCTGAATCTGAATGGCCAGAATTGAACTCTGAGGCACCGGACGTCTTGCCTGAAATTAAGGTAACGTCTATGCTTACAAGCGTAGACCCTGAACCGCCTGTTATAGATTTTAGTAGATTTTCAAAATATAACAGGTTACTACGTGCTATGGCTTATGTTCGTCGCTTCATAAACAACTGTAAAACTAGGCTGCCTAAATTAACTGGTTCATTATCTGAACAGGAACTTAAAGACTCTTTGCACACATTAGTTAAGATTGCACAACAGCAATCATTTACGTCTGAGCTTGAAGCGATGAGCAAAGGTCACAAGTTGAGCCCTAAGTCGCATATTGCTACACTTACTCCTTTCATAGACTCTCAAGGTACTTTGAGAGTCGGGGGGAGACTGGATGCTTCTGATTGTAGTTATGAAAAGAAGCATCCCATGTTATTACGTGCTAAACACCCACTAACCAAACTCATTTTTACACATGAACACAGACGTCTCTTACATGCAGGACCACTGTTGCTGTTATGTTCGGTACGAGATACGATATGGCCGGTCGGGGGCAGGAACCTTGCGAGAAGCACGGCCCACAATTGTGTCACTTGTAGGCGCACCGCCGGTCACACTTTAAAAAATATTATGGGCAACCTGCCCGAACAACGCATAAAGGCTGATTTTCCATTCACGTCAACAGCTGTAGACCTAGCCGGTCCTTATTTAATAACAGATCGCCGAGGACGTGGATGCAAGATCACCAAATGCTATATGTGTCTATTTATATGTCTAAGATATAAATGTGTTCATTTAGAAGCTGTGAGCGACTTGTCTAAAGATGCATTTGTACTTGCACTTCGCAGATTTATCGCCCGGCGCGGTAAGCCTGCGGAGTTGTTCTGTGATAATGGTAGAAATCTAGTAGCTGCAGCTAAAGAGATAAATGACTTATTTAAATTATATGAGAATGATATATCTGATTTTGCAGCTGGTCAAGGTATAAAATTTAAATTTGCGCCAGCTTATGCTCCTAACTTCAACGGCTATGCAGAGGCCGGTATTAAAAGCGCAAAATTTCATCTCAAACGAATCTTAGGCACTACCCATCTCACCTTTGAGGAACTGGCATCTCTGTTTTGTTCTGTGGAATCTATTTTGAACAGTAGACCTCTCTGTCAGCTCTCCTCCTCCCCTAATGACTTTTACCCCCTTACTCCCGGGCACTTTCTCATTTTTAGGCCGCTGACGTCGCTACCGGCTCGGCCACTTCAAGATCGGAACCCGAACCGCCTGGATCGCTACCTGAGACTCGAACAGCTGCGCCAACACTTCTGGAAGCGCTGGTCGTCGGAGTTCGTGTCCCTACTACAGCAACGATTCAAGTGGCGCGAGAGACAACGTGACCTACAGCTGGGAGAACTCGTACTCATTAAGGAGGAAGGCCTGCCGCCGATGCTTTGGCGCATGGGCAGAGTTGTCAAACTGTACTACGGGAAAGATGGCGTGCCACGAGTTGCAGACATAAATACCGCTAGAGGGCTAGTCAAGCGAGCACTCAACCGAATATGCCCGCTGCCTACGCAGGAAAAGGAAGCCTGAAAGATATTCTTTCAGCGGCCCGGAGTATGTTTGCGCTCGCAACACTGAAGTGCCCTGTGCCAACCGCAGGGATACTAGACGACCAATGAGGGCTCGCGACGCCAGCGCCGAAGTTTAACGCATACACCACGTCGCCCAGGAAGCGCCGCGGGCACTCTCTCTCTCTCTTGCCTCTAATCCGCCAACGAAACCGCGCGTGTCCGAGACTACACATATATATATTTGTACTTGCATATTTAAGTAAAGAATGGTAAATGTTTGAATTATAGTTTTTATTCTAACAAACATCCCAAACAGTATGTATTTGTTTGTCCGTCTTTCACGGCAAAACGGGGCGACGAATTGACATGATTTTTTAAGTGGAGATAGTTGAAGGGATGGAGAGTGACATTGGCTACTTTTTGTCTCTTTCTAACCCCCCACTTCCCTAAAATGGGGGGTGGAAGTTTGTATGGTTTGTTACCCCGAATTTAACGAGAGCGAAGCCGCGGGCAAAAGCTAGTTTTCTATAAAATAAAAGTCTGCTGATTTTTGCGGGAGAGGGGAACGTCAAGATATATATATATATATATATACGTCAGATAAACGTCAGTCCATACATGGGTATGACCACTGGTCATGTTTTCAGCAGAGGGGAACGCCTGTCAATGGCGACTCCGGTTGCTTGAATCACAGGTTTAAATGGAAACGATATAAATACTTTTTTTAAGCGAGGCTCCCATTCGACACGGTCTCACTCGGTGTGGCATATTACCAGTGCGTCGCTTTGTTATTATGTAATTTAACCTATGTGACTATAAACTAATACTCTACTCATTGTGAATACGGATTTGTATGTATTATTTTAAAGTTGTAACTAATTGAAAGTAAAGGCAATATAGTTCGTCCGATGAATATGAAGAATTACGGCCATTGACCTATTTGAGAGACGAGTAATATTTAAAGACTGTCTCTGCTAGCGTTTTTGTTGGTTCTTGATCATACTCCGGTATTTTCGGTAGACGAATTTTTGACATTATACAGTGTGCCTTTAAATGTAGGGATCGTTTTTGTTTTATATAAAACAGCAATTGAGTACATGCATGAATTAATTTTATTTTTTTATTTAACTGTTTACATTGTTTTAACACTAGGAAAAACAAAAATTCGTTCAAAAAGCTTTTCGTTATTTAATAGAAAAAGATTGAAAATCTTAAAAAAGTTTGAGCGGTTGAAACGCTCATAATTTTTGGCGCGAAAATGACAGATTGTGATGACGTCACATCTCACAAAATTTTATAGGTTAGTATCAAGTTAGTATGAGATTAGTTCCTACTTCAGTTGGTGTTTCAAATATTTCAAAGTTATATTCGCTTAAACCATAGATGAAACTAAAAAACCCTTATATACGGGTATTACATAGTGCCAAAGTGCATGAACAATATAATAAGTGCATCCAATAAGGTGTTTTTTATCTGCCGAAAGACGTGAAAACTTGTAAACTATGGTGCAAAATGATGAGAAGACTACGACTTTTTATTGCTGTGAAGATCGCTTCAACGTAAGTAAATAACTATTTATCTTGTATTCAAATATATTTATACCTAGTTAGAGTAATGTTGTGTCTACAATTACATATACCTTAATAACGTTACTTGCAAGTGTAGGTGCACTGGGTGGTGCGTACCTTAAGAAATCATTATATAATGTCTGCTGCGAATGCAGAAGACGCTGGTTCGATCTCAGCCCTGGGTACCGGAGGCCTAGGTCACATTTTTCCTTTGTAAATTCGCCTTCAGGTATATCGGTATGGTCACAAATATCTGAACAACGCCTATATTGTCAAGGCCATAAAGTGCATGAAGAATGATGGCGACTGTCTTTGATAATTAAACCAACCGCGACTGTATATGACATACCTATATAAGTTTATAATTTATATTCTATGTACTGCTGCATTTTTTTTATACCTAGTTAAGGATTACCAACAATGGAGCCAATTTTGGAACAATGTAGGACCATATTATGATATTGTACCAACTACTAACATTAAGAAAGGTTTTCTTTTAGGACTCTAAGACTTATTTTCTTGTACAGATTTGTAAAATAAAAATATGTATTCATTTCAGGTCGAAGAGGATACAGAAAATTACATTCAACATAAAATAATGAAGGAAAGTGTGGTAAAAGTTCCACTTCGATTAAAGAAAGGAGTTTTGCTATACTTAAATGCTAGGCTCCGAGAGCTCCACATGTTGAAGCCCCACGCTACAGAAGACCATAGTTTAATATCTGTATTAGACAAGGTAATAATGGTAGGCTGTGGATAAGTAAACATGCAGGTTGTGGTTAATAATAAAAAGATTTCTATTTTACATATGTTTTATTTTTATTCAATAATAGGGATAGTAGGTAGGTACATGAAAGCAGCTAGAAAGATAGTGTTAGAAATAGTAAGTACTGCACATAAATCTTAATTAACATTACTTGATACTAGCAGAGACTAGTCTCTGCTAGTATCTGCAAATAATTTATAAAACTAACAATGTCCATTCAATAACTTGCTTGCTCTTGCTTCAGACTTGGCACCTTGGAGCCTCAAAAATTTCTTAGACGTTGCATCTCTATTTAATACATATACTCTGTAATAGTACTTCATATATCCTTGACTTTAATCAATTTAAGGCTAGTACCAACGGATGATAGTTTGGATTTCTTGCAATAATATTTGATGCTAGTTGTTGGTTGCAGGGATCGGAAACCGGTTCTATTTTCAAAACGTTCTCGGGTCAATAACCTAGACCGTTCTCTATAGCGTTCTCGTTTGCGGTGAGCGGTTTGTACAATGGTTTTAGGAAAGAACATTTCCCGAAAGAACAGTTCCCAATAAAGAACGTTATGAACCGTTCTTTCGATAGCGTTCTGTTCTGGTTACCGGTATTTACAATGGTTTTGGGAACGAACGTTTGCAAGCTCGTATCGTTCCAAAAGAACGTAAAAAGAGCGGTTCTTTCGATAGCGTTCGCAGGAACAATATAAACCGGTTCTTTTGAATTCAACGGATATGAAATGAGTCGTCATCGCCAACCAATGGCCATTAGTTATTTCAGTGTATGCCTTAGCGTAGTGTGTTAAATACCTATTTTCGTTTTTACTCAGCAGCGATGTCCATTAGTTCGAACTTAGACGTGAATAGCGTGGAGGTTGGTTGAGTTGATTTGATTGCTTTTATATTGGTTGCAAAGTACTTTTTGTGTTGCACTGCGTCGAGAAAGCTCTTCCGTTTGAAGTAAGTAGGTATTTGTACTTTCATAAAATATCCGTGAAGTGAGTAGGTATATGTGCGTGAGAAGAGGCCCTACACGTCTATGGTCGCTCCAAGACCATTGTATTTTTGTGTATGTATTTATGCAGGGACCAGCCGGACCCGCTTACTCTAACCCGTTTAAAACCTGCGTTTTTTTAACGCTGGGTTTCAAAAACAGCTTCATTTCGGTAAGCTTTTGGGTTACTGGTGAATAAACTAATCCCTTTATTTGAATTAATTTAGGTTAGCGCTTACCGATATCAAAAACTCAGGCAAGGGTTATCGCTTCAAGCGCTGATTAAATACGAGCAAGTTGTTTTAGCTTTTAAGTCAACTGCATATGGACTATTATCGCAGCGCCCAACGCCAAACATGGCGGTTCCCTGCCCGCGCGCGCTACGTTGTAGTAGGTATAAGTACCTACCAAAAAAAGAGTTCGGCATACGCTTCTACGACGGTGAGTATTTTTCACTCCAACACATAACAAACAATCAATCAATTTGAAGTTGTATTAGAGTTAGATGCATTGGAATAATTTTCAAACAAATTCTGATATTTTCCATTCAGACATTTAGGCGCTAGCTATATTGTGTAGTTAATACATTGGAGTTGTATTGACGTTGGATCGTGTCTAAGCGTGTTTTAAAGTTAGAATACGGCCCAAATTATATGTATAAATGAAGTTTAATAAAACTTAAAAAGGCGGAGCGGTCAAGAATTTGTTCAAGTCAGTGTTAAAATCCAACATGGCAGAAATGCACATATTTAAGCCGTACTGCCGCCATACGGAAAAAGGCACTTCTACATGAACATAAAAATGGAAAAAATAAATGTTTTGTTATTAAAATTAAAAAAATCCCCGCGAGAAATGGAGAAAATATGTAATTTTTATAAATACAAAAATGTGTATTAACACTACCGTATGAACTATAGCGCTGAAGATGCGAATTTTTTATTTATTTATGTTATGTTAATGATAAATTAAATTTTATGTTTCTTCTTAGTATAAAAAATACCAAAAAACACTTGTAACTCCGAAGAAAGGACGTTTCTGGCTCGATACGTTTTTTCTACGTATTAAACTGCAAAACGTCTTTTCTATTTAGGAATGATTTAGAAACAAGTGCTAGTTAACTAAGAAACACTGACCCATGTGCTGCTTTTCAACGAATTTACGCCAGTTAAATTTTCATCAACTTAAAATTATATGTGGCTTTCCATTAGAGAAGGGCCGTTATGCTAATTTCTAGTTACGGAAATATGAAAGATTTTCTGAAATACTTAAAATCATCATTGTTTTCTTCTTTTCGTAATAGTAGAATATAGGGATACAAATCTATATCTAGCTTAGTTTCACTCGCATACGTTAAGTTTTTTTAGTGAAAGGTGGCTTCAAATTTTAGTAGAAAAAGGCCTTTAGTATGCTAGAGTGCATACAAAAACGATAAATTAGACCCGTACCGATAAGTTATGAAGTTTCGATAAAATTAAAGATGCTTATTATTCACATACAGAGTTCAGCCATCCAACTTAGCTAATAAAGGTTAGGTGGAAGAGATCCCTTAGAGGGATAACTTCGCCTTTGTACACACTCACAATATTTTTGTTGGTCATGTATTTGTTTTGTGCAATAAAGTGTTTTACTACTACTACTAATAATAATAATAATAATTTGTGTCATCTTAGGTTGTTGCTTAGGTAGAAACTTAGACATTTCTTTTTTTAAACATTATTCGGTAAGTAGAAAATAAGAGATCAAAATTGTTTTTTTCACTGTAACAGCAAAGTTGTTACTGACGCACGCACGCGTTTTGTGTCACTATCGTCAACGGGAATACTGACGTTCAATCAGCACATATATGTGGACTTTTATAAGCCTATATAAATTAGAGTTGATCGATTAGGCACTGTGCTTTCTAAAATATCGGTATCTATTATTTAAATAAATTTGTGCCATATTAATCAATGATATTTATTTATTTAATTTTTTTTTCTTGTATGACCCTGTTAACAGTACAATAAAATATTAAAGTTTGCGTCAATATTTTTATAAAAGCGTATCGAAACAATGTTTGCAACGGCAGATTTGTGTGCCACGGAAAACTTAGTGTACCATATAAACAGTATTTTGACAAATTATCACAGACAATTTAAAACTAATAAATGTATAATTTATGCACCAAGGCGGTTTGTTTACAGAGTGCCTATCGTGAAACGCGAAAATCGAAATTTCGTTAGTTATCTGCCTCTCGGTCGGACTAGCAAAGGGACGGGGCTGGACTTAATACATTTTTCATCAGTGTGATGTCATAATACGGCTATGTTTTATATAACTTATCGTATAGAACACATAAAAATAAGCAACCTTTCTTTAACACTTTTTTTTTAGTTCAATAGTTTCGAAGTTATGGGGCTCTAAAGGTTGAGTACAATTTAGACTATTTTGGTTGAATGGTGTCATTATGACACATACTTTTTTTGTTTTACTGTGTAGTAGAATGTGTTAAAATAAGCAAATTTTATTAAAAACATATTTTTTTACTCAAAAACTTCGAAGTAACCGGACTTTGAAGATTGACTACATGTAGTAAAATTTGGACTTAAAAAATAAAATGGTGACGGGGCATCAATATAACGTGTACTTTTAAGATTGATAAAATAAGCGTGTATTATTTGAGAAACTTTTCTCTTAAAATCATAAATGGCCGAGATAATGGACTCTGAACTTGTATATAATTTGGACTTCGAAAAAGAAAACCAGCGATGGGGTATCATCATAAAGTATATTTTATGATTTTACTGTATAGAATACACTAAAATAAGCGTATTTTATTTGAAAAACATTTCTCTTAGATCAAAAATGGCCTATTGGACATGGAACTTGTAAAAAAAAAACCATCGACGGGACGTCATTATAACGTGTACTTTTTATGATTTTTGTCGTATAGAATATGCTAAAATAAGCGTGTTTTATTCGAAAAACTTTGGTCTTAAATCAAAAATGGCCGAGATAATGGACTTTGAACTTGTATATAATTTAGATTTCGAAAAAAAACATTGACGGGACGTCATTATAACATGTACTTTTTATGATTTTTTTTCGTATAGAATAAGGTAAAATAAGCGTTTTTTAATCGAAAAACTTTTTTCTAAAATCAAAAATGGCCCAGATAATGGACTCTGAACTTGTATATAATTTGGACTACGAAAAAAAAACCAGCGATGGGGCAGCCTATGAATCATGCCCGCGCGAACGAGTTATATACCTACGTTTTGCGCCTCCGCGCAGGGAGCTAAAGTCAGTAGGCTACCAACGCGCTCACTGAACGCACGTCGTACCGCGCGCGACGCTACTCGGAACTCGGAACAATGTCATCACGAGGGGTGAGGCAGGTGGATGTCATATCCCCGAAACTGTTGCATTGGAAGACATGTTTAAGACGCTGGACTTTTTTTTTTTTTTGAACCTGACTTGGGCTTTATGCTTCTGAAGTGCTAAAGCGGGCGGACTGTTCGGTGGGATGGTTGCCCGGGGAAAATCCAGGACCCTTCCGCGACCAGACGTGATGTGGTTGCTACGCTGGAATGCTCCTACCGAGCTTGCGCTTCCAGCGAGATCAGTTGAAGCGAGTTCAACCTGATCTGGGTGAGTGGGGGGGGGGATCGAGCTAGTGGGAGTTTTGTCGCTGGTTTGCTATTTCTAGCCTAGCTGAGAAGACTCCAGCAAGAAACTCAGCTAGACCCGACGACTGTCGGGGTGACTCTATCCGGTATGCGGCGGTACCGGGTGGATAAGGGACTGAACGTGTCGATGTGGTCGCGACTGTTCCGAGGTGGGCGTCCCCGCCTGCCCCCGCCGGCGGGGACGCAGTGTACATGTGGGGGAGGGTGCACGCACAGCGTTCCATTTCTCATGAATGGCCGCTGTGAGTGCGTCGTCCTGGTCCGTGACGTAGTGTCTAGGCCTCCGAAGCGAGCGGCCCCTAATCAGTGACTTACGTGTTAAGAGTCCGGGGGGGGGAGGGTTGGGAATGTAGTTCGCAGCCTTCCTAACTAACGTATTACTACTGTGTGGAGCGTTGTCAAAATAACGCCATTAAAGAAACCATAAAGGGAGTCAAGCCCCGCGTCATGGTGCAAACTGAGGGTTGTCTGGTACCACGGGGCACCAGTCGCCCTACGGAGGAAACGATTCTGAAAGGTCTGAAGCGGCTCGAGACTTGACATACCCACGTGGGTAAAAACCACACTTGAGTATGCCATGATTGGACGAACACAAGTCTTGTAGAGTGTCAGCTTATTTCCAAGTGACATTTTACTAAACTTGTTAATCATCGGCGCTAGCCTTCCTAATACGAACAGCGCTCTGTTGCGTACCCTACGGATGTGGCTTTTGAAAGTCATACGACGGTCGAGAGTGACGCCTAAATATTTGACCTCATTAACCCACGGAATGGGCTGGTCAAAAAGCCGGACCGGAGCCACCTTCCTGCCTGTCGGACCTATGGCAGTAGGGTGGAAGATAATCGCTGCGCTCTTGTCCGGATTGACTTCAATACGCCAAAGACGAAACCATTGACCTAGGCCATTGATTGCCTCTTGGAAGTATTTCCGAACAAGAATGTAGCGATTGTGCGTCGTGAAGAGCGCGGTGTCGTCCGCGAACAACCCTAGTTCGACACGCGGGTGCCTAGGAATATCGTTCATGAACAACGAATAGAGTGTAGGCGAGAGGACGGAGCCTTGCGGGACTCCTGCCCTAATAGGATGTGGAGGTGGAAGCGTTCCCTCCAGTCGGTAGCAAAAGCTTCTGTCCGTAAGGAAATCTCGTATTATGAGTACGAGTCTGTCCGGCATACCGATCTGATATAACTTGTATATCAACCCATTATGCCAGACCTTGTCGAAGGCTTTCGCCACGTCAAGAAAGATCGCTCCCGTCTTCAACCCTGTTCGACGCGAGAAGCCGTCCAGCACGTGCTCCGTGATGCGGTGCACCTGTTGGACGTACGAGTGTCCGGCACGAAAACCGAACTGCTCGTCCGTGATAATTGAATTCTCAGTCGTGAACCTGAGAATCCGAGCGAGGATGATTCGCTCATACAGCTTAGCAAGCGAGCTGAGTAAGCTGATGGGCCTGTAAGAGGCTGGCGAGGCCCGGGGTTTGCCGGGCTTCGCTATTCCGATGACCGTGGCACGTTTCCACGCGGCTGGAAAGTGACTATTGGACAGGGCGGCATTGAAGATGCCGACCAGAATGAGTAAGAGATGTTCGGGCAGAAGTCTCAGCATGCGGTTGGAGATGCCATCCGCACCCGGGGACTTCCTTACTCGAAGATACCTTACTCGATCGTGGACTTCCTTAACCGACACCGGTACGAGAGGTGAAGTTACGGGGAGACGCGATCTCCTGTCCACCTCAGAATTTACCCTCTCGACATGGGCTTCATCGGCAGGCAGGAGGCTGGCCGAACATTGAGACTCTAAACTATTGGCGAGACATTCTGCTTTCTCGTCGTCCTCGAGTGCGCGGGTTGGACTACCGGGGCGTTCCAAAGGGGGGATAGTCCAGACGGTATCTGGACGCTGGACTGGAAAGGTAAGGGCATAAGCATAAACGGCGATTACATCTCACACCTGCGATTCGCTGATGACATAGTCATAATGGCGGAGTCGCTAGAGGAGCTGACCCAGATGCTGGACGGCCTAGCTTCAGCCTCGCGACGCATCGGTCTTGGCATGAATTTTGATAAAACCAAAGTCATGATCAATGGCCACATTGATCCGGGACCGGTCGTCGTACATGGCCATCTTCTTGAAATTGTTTCTGAATACACCTACCTTGGGCAGATCCTGCAGTTAGGTAAAAACAATTTTGAGAAGGAGGCCAAGAGAAGGATCCAACTAGGCTGGGCAGCATTTGGGAAACTACGCCGAGCCTTCTCGTCATCCATCCATACTGCAATGCTTGAAAACGAAAGTTTTCAATCAGTGCGTCCTACCCGTAATGACCTACGGAGCTGAGACGTGGGCACTCACGGTAGGGCTGGTCCACCAGTTCAAAGTCGCTCAGCAAGCTATGGAAACAGCTATGCTCGGAGTTTCTCTGAAGGATAGGATTCGTAACGAATACATCCGACAGAGAATCAAAGTTATCGACATAGCTCAAAGAATTAGCAAGCTGAAGTGGCAGTGGGCCGGCCATATCTCGCGAAGAACCGACAACCGTTGGGGTAAACGTGTTCTTGAGTGGAGACAGCGTCTCGGCAAACGTAGTGTAGGACGCCCTCCGGCCAGGTGGGATGACGATCTGCGAAAGACTGCTGGCAGATGCTGGATGCGGCAAGCTGAAGACAGGGCGCTATGGCGCTCATTAGGGGAGGCCTATGTCCAGCAGTGGACTAGTATAGGCTGATGATGAGGCAAGACACGCAAAAGTTCATTGCCCCACTCGCCGGCTTCCCGCGCCCCGCTCCTCCGCTCAGTTCCTTTGTCGAGTATGTCAGCTTTATCACCCCGTGCGCGCCTCCGTGAGCGAGCACCTACATCGTAACTACTAAGATGCCAGCGCTTGGTTGACCTATGTTTTAGCTGGTTAAGAAACGAGCCGGGGGTCTACTTCTAGTGGTCATACAGAAGTACGCCGAATAGGCTATCAAGGTCACGCGCTGTAGTTAGGAGGATTTCCTCTGAACGCAAATATTGTTTCTGTTTAATTTTTGACGAAATATCATTGAAGAAAGTGACAC
Organism: Pammene aurita; assembly: GCA_947086415.1. Lineage (NCBI taxonomy): Eukaryota > Metazoa > Arthropoda > Insecta > Lepidoptera > Tortricidae > Pammene > Pammene aurita. Next base: position 23,376,461 of record OX352298.1, on the reverse strand, counting down.
AAATTGAAATATCTACTTTTAAATCCATTTTTGATTATTAGAATGTGAACTCTGATGACATTAATAATTTATTAAAACGATAACAGCCTAAAAAAACTTAATTACCAAGAAACTTAAATTTTCATTGCTTCATTGGATACATATTGATTTTATTCACATTTTTTATGGTGATAAAAGATAAAAGATATTTATTCTTGAATTTAGGCACATTACAATGCACTTATGAACGTCAGAGAGAGAAAAAAAAACTACCTCCGGTTCTAACCCTACACCTCTGACCCGAGAAGAATTATTTATGACCGGCAAGAAACTCGGCGGGACTTATTTTTTCAAAACAGTAATACAGTAATATTACATCTTAAAGATACACAATAATGCGTAGTTCTATAAGAAGGCATATCAAAACAGCTTAAGAGACATACAATGTACTTATTATTTAATTAAAATAAAATAATAATAATAAAATCCAAATCTGATTGCTTCACAAAACGTTTGATATGCTTTCCTATCTGAACTGTGTCCTCTAAATGTTAGATGATTTTGTAGTATTTTCTGGTTTGGGCCATGCATCTTTGTCCGTCATATAGTCCTCGACCCTGTAATAACCCTTTGACATTAAACTTTTTTTCAAATATTTCTTAAGAGCGGGAAATGATAAAATTAAAGCATCGACGGGTAACTTGTTATAAATGTGAATACCTTGACCAAAAAATTACTTATATGCTTTGCGGATACGACTACTTCTGATAGCAAGCTTGTTTTTATTTTTAGTGTTATAGCTGTGGATGTCAGAATTTTTTTTGAATGTATGTATATTCTTTACAACAAAAATAATATTGTCATAGATATATTGGGAAGCAACAGTTAAAATATTAATTTCTTTAAATAGTTCTCTAACTGATGCACCTGCCGTTAAGTTATACAGAAAGCGGATGGCTCTTTTTTGTAAAACAAATATAGTCTGTATGTCAGCTGCTTTGCCCCAAACCAGAATACCATATGACATTACACTATGAAAATAACTGTGATAAACTAAGCGAGCTGTCTCAATATTCGTTAATAGTCTAATTCTCCTAACGTCATGAGCGGCCGAGCTTAATCGAAGAGCGAGTTTTCTTATATGAGGACTCCATTGTAGATTTTTGTCCAACGTCGAACCAAGGAACACTGCTTTATCTACTATCTCTAAACATTCACCATTCAGGAGAATCTTAGTGTCCACCGGTGCAACGTTTGGCAAAACAAATCTAATACATTTGGTTTTCTTAGCATTAAGTAGCAAATTGTTAATAGTAAACCAGTTCAGTACAGCAGCTAGTGTGTTATTGATTACAGTAAAATCGGTAGATTGCCGGTGCTGATATAGATAATCCTTATTTTATGAACTCAAATTTTTTATACGTAGTTTTTTAGCGTTGTCATACTTATATCAAATTGCACTCGACGTAAATGACACAAACTGGTTTTGTACAACAATAAAACTGTTCTAAATAAAAAACGGTTATATTTTTTAACTCTAATATTATTTTACTCAAGTTATGGCAAGCTGAAAAAGTTAACCTCAAATTATTGAATAAAAAGCAACAATTGAATATATTATAAAACGCACTGAAAGCTTCTCATGTACACACTGTATTTCCAACTTCAATACTAAGTGACTTTAGAATTTTCTAAACTTAACCCTCAAAATATTGCCAGCGCGACGGGACTAAATATAATGATTAAAATGTATTATTTTGAAACTATTGAAAATGAAAAGGAAAATGGAAATGAAAGCTGAAAATGAAAAATGATTTATTTACTATTGTTAATGTAAATACTTAAGGGGCTCCTGGCGCCAATGGCTTTCGTTTTGAATGCCTTAGTTTTCTAGCTTATCATATTAACAACAACAACCTTAAACAAAACATCATTACTTTCCCCTCTGCTGTTTTTTCGACCCGTCGCCCCCTCCATGAAATAAAACCGGTCACTTCGTACACTGAAGACAATCAGGAACACATTCATACCAGTTTTAGGTATCGAGGACTTTTCTCCAACCAAGCCGGTGTCCTCCAGTCTATTAGGAAAAATCTTATATTTTATAAAAAAAAAAAAAAAAATTGTAGCTTTCAAATGATACCTATCACGAATTGATCCGTTACATAGATTCTGAGAAATAATGAAAATACTCAAAATACTACGACGGTCGGCCACCATTTATATGACGAAGCGCAGTGACCCATGCTGAACAAAATTCGCCATTACTTGGTTATTTAATATTATATACAAATAAAACTTATGTTTTAGAAAGCACATAAAATTTTCTGTATATTTTATAATGACATTCATTGCGGTTAAGTGATACTTTATTGAGTTCTAAGCATGTTTTATCAGTACTTACGCAAACATGCACAGTAAAAAAACATATTTTAATCTCACACGCACCGATCGGTTCCATAGGACTCGAGATATGAACAAATTTCGATGACGGTCGGCCGCCATCTTTCCTCTCCCCCTTTTTTTCGACTAATCCCCCCTCCATAAGATAAAACCGGTCACTTCCTATTTTAGAGACAATGAGGAACATATCCATACCCCATACCAGTTTTAGATAGTTAGAAGAGATGTCGACGACTTTTCTCCAAACAAGCCGTTTTCCTCCATTCCATCAAATTTCAAAAAAGTCGTCGTGACAAAATGTATGACAAAAACTTATAAATTTCATGTAAGCTCTAATAAATATCATAAGATAGCGGAACAAACACTGTTGTCATGTATTAAAAACACACAAAAACTTAATCTAAACCCAATTTTTAAAACGATTAAGTTTAGTGATTTTCTTTAATAAAATTATAGGTAGGGTACCACCATGTCGATGTACTAAAATTTTGTGACTCGTTAGTGAAATATGATTTTTTTAATGCATTTTCGTTATTTCAGGCATGTTAAAAAACTTTTTGATATGAATAGGGTAAAAGCACCAGTAGTCAGCCTTTTAACGAAATGTCTATGTTCAAGATCGTATAATTTGCCCACTTATTGACCAATAAGAGTTATCAATGTTTCTATTGTTCAATAATTTAATCTAGTTTAATGTTTGTAAAGAATAAAACTTAATTAAATCTTGCTTTTGAAATTATTTTATTAAATATAATGAAAGGGCATTTTTGCCAGTAATCAGCCCTCTGTGTACCAATACACAGCCTTTAAGAATCCAGTGCCCAGCCATCCCATTTTAACGGCTGATTACTAGGTTCGAGTTGAGCGATCTTATTGTCCAGTGGTCAGCCACAGGCTGACTACTGGGTATTTAATGTATTTCAATCAAATAAAGTCGTAATAACGTAAATATTTAAAGGGGCTTGATTTAACGACTTACACTTCATTTGATGATAAAAAAAAGTCTTAAATCCTATAGTCAGCCTCCCCCGGCTGACCTCTGGGTTTACGACCTTTTTAAAATTACTGCTTCAAACCCAATAGTCAGCCAGGGGAGGCTGGCTATTGGATTTTGTACATAAAGTAGTTCCCAATAGTCAGCCGCCTTAAAAATGTTACTTTCATATGGATTTATACATATTTTTTACGTTTTTCAGATAGTTTAAGTAATAATTAAGTGCAGCCATCCACATTCTTTCAACAAGAAATCACAATTCAGCTGCTATCATCTTACCAAAATATCATGTGACACTCCATAAAAAATGGCGCATTTAACATAAGCCGTCATGTCAGAAGACACCACTTCTTTGAAATAGTATTATTGTAGCTCATGCTAGAGATTTTTTTAAGAGTTAAGCTATTTTTCAATTAACAGTTCATTAATTTATAATATTGCATATTTTTGACATGAAAATTAGAAAAACTTTACTAATTACAGTCAAAAATAGGTAAGAAAGGCTGACCACTGGTGCATGGCTGAGCACTGGTGCGTTTACCCTAATTAATTGCGGATTATTACTTTTATAGTTCCTTTGTGCATTCTGATTCAGATCGGAGTACATATTAAACGATTATTAGATGGGTTTAACGCGAATTAAATTATATTTACCTTGAGTTTCGATGTTTCGAGTTTCGACACAGGTTACACTGGTAATTTTTTCAGGACTTAATTCACATGAGACCCGTCAAATGTTCGTTTAATAAGGAGTGGTCCGGAAAAAAAGTAGCAGTGTACAATCTTGTGTATTTTTTAATTTAGTGCTAATTTTGAAGCAGTATATTTATTTTATTAATCCTTAGATACAATACTAATAAAAAAAAATACAATCATAATAGAATATGTGAGCATATTTATGTTTTCGCGTTTTTAATTCAACATACTTTGTAACCTTTTGAACAACATAATTTGACAATCTTCAATCGACATCCGCTACAATGCCACAATTGTATTTCCATTTTCACAACCCGTTTTTTTTTTATTTTATTTTATTTATTGCTCAGTAATAAAAATACTTAAAACTACTACAAAACTTCGCCAAACTGCGAAACAACTGAAACTTTGTTGGCGAATGGAATACACCCATTGTACATATATTTCCTTACATTACCTAACTTAACTACTACTTACATCCAAGCACTATGAAAACGGGTCACTTTGTATGGACACTTTTATGCTTTTCAGAATTTCATCTTACCAAGAAGCTACATTAATTAACTGTATTTTAGCTAGGATAGTCAGGAAGACTCTCTAATCTAACCTCTGACAAAGATTTTTCTATGGGAGATAATTTTCTATGAAAAAAGGCAAATACATTTAATTAAAAATTACTGTAACTACCTTAAAATGAAGCCAGATAAAAAAGTTTACTATTGAAGAAAGACAATTTATTAAGATATAAAATAGCTCATCAAATCAAACTATAAGAAAAAACATGTTTTTGAGAAACACCTCAAAAATTCTGTCAGAAGACGCTGTTCAAAAAACTATGTGTATGATAGAATACAAAAGGCGAAAACTTCCAAACGCTGTTTTATTTAAGTATGATTGTATTTATGTTTTGTATGATTATATTTAGAGATTATTCAAATATAAACACTGCTTCTAAATCGGCACAAAATAAAAAGATAAATTTAAAAAAGGCACGGCTACTTTTTTCCGGACCACTCCTTATTATGCTCTATTCTGTAATACATTTTGAAATAAAATATGGATTCAATCAAATGTAGTTCGTAGGTAAAAAAGCTGCCGCTTCTGCAGTAAAAATCTATAAGAACAGTGTGTTACTACACAAAACGTCGCAAGCGCCGCGAAATTCGCGGCGCTTACGATGTTTTGGTTGCAAAAAGAATGTACTCTTTAATGCCCCGCGCGTCGCTCCACCGCACTGGTTGTCACGAATTTGCGACACTATTTTTCTTTGGTATAGCTTCTCTGAAATGGAAATATAAGCCGTCTTCGTATGGAAAAGAGACAGTGCGAGCACAGAATAACTTTACTAATAGTATGGTGCGACGCGGTATCAATGCGTCGGCGCCTACAAAGGAAAACGGTGGCCTTGGCAAGGCCGACTTGCGATCGAGAAGGGCGCGCGGCTAAGAACGGTTTATAAAGTTCTTGAGAACGTTTAAAATATCGTTCCTGAATGATTTTGTTCTTTGCGAACGGTTCGAATTCCGCTCCTAAAGGATTTTGTTCTTTGGGAACATTTCAAATTTCGTACTTCAATATCGGTAACCGAAATGATTTTGTTCTTTCGGAACGTTTTAAAATTTGTTGTTCTTGAGTACCGGGAACCGAAATGGTTTTGTTCTTTTAGAGAACTTTCTTGTAATAAACCGGTATACAGTGGGAACGAAATTAAGAACGGGTTCCGAACGATATCGAACGGTATTTTGGGAACCGTTCTCGATCCCTGGTGCAATCAGCATTAAACATGTATTGTTATGTTAAAATAGACACTTATAATATAATAATCGTTGCTTTTAATAGATTTTATTCTAATTTGTTTTTATTTTATTTTATTATGTATGTAAAAGAAATATATTCTAACTTGAAAGTTATTAATTTTTATGACAACCATCTCCCCATCATGTTAAATGTCAACAATCAAATTTTACGCTGAATCTTTACTATTACTTCAACACATGTTACCTGATTGCCCAATACACATCTTTTTTTTTTTTTTTTTTTAACATTTGGACCAAAACTTTCAATTCTTACTTCTTTTTTCATTAAGTTCCAGGGACAACCCATAGTTGATTTTCCCGAAAACTTGGTATAAAAAAAACCAAGCAATAAAATAAATACAATAAATATATCGATGAATATGAACATCCTGTGTGATAATCAAATTATACCAACTGAAATAAAACTAAAGCAGGCAAAACTAATTTGACAATTTAGTTAAAGTAACTATGATTTTATTTCTGTAAAATCAACCACCATACAACCTTAAAATTTCCCAATTATATTACAATTTTAGCACCTATTTCGTTCTTTTATATACATTTAGTGCTAAGTGCCACTCGCCCCCATCACCTTTCAACGAAACATCCCCGTAATTTAGCGGAAAACCCGACAGTGTGGGGCCACGCCCCCAATACCCTTCTCACTTATGGAACAATTTCGATAAAAAAAAAACTAATAAAATAAAACGGTATAATTATTTACTGTAATTATATTATTATCAATATTATACTCCAAAACAAAATCCGCAACTCCTGCAACTGAATATAACCAGCAAACCAAGACCCCCCCAAAATTATTTATGTTGATCATAAACTATTATCAAAATTATCCCTGAACAAATATTGAGACCCAAAATCATTGAAAACCACTGACTCCCCAGCAACCAGTTGACAACCCAAACGCGCCCGATCCCGATTAATAGAACCTCACTCCGTTAAGCTCGCTCGTCCGAAAATCTTCTGATATCATTTTTTTTTTTTTTTACAAGTAAACATGAATAGATACCCTACAATAAATATAAATAGATACAATCTTAAAAAATAATTTAACCCTTCAGTGAATGAGTGAGTATACAGTTTTATCTGAAATGGTAAAATAATTACTCTTCGTAAAGGTAATTCGCATTAGACAGCATCATTGTTTGCAACGCCCATGAACAATCAATTTTTGAAACATCCTAAAGAAATCTAGTTTGTACCAAGATGACCATAAATTGTATGAGGAAGAGGTCACCAACGTAACGCATAACAAAATGTGTTTACAAGACTCTAGACCCCTAAGTTATAAAGCCATACGATTGAGAAACATGTAAAATGAATTGAAATAAATTTAGAATAGATTAATGTAAAGTGAAGCGAAGTAAAATGAAAAGTGACAAAGTGATAAGTCAATAAGCAAAAAAAAATCGAAAACTCAAAAGGTCAAGAATAAATTTTGTCAAGAATAACATAAATGTATTAAAATTAAATAACACAACTTCGCTCCAACCGATCGCTCCATGACACTCGCGTAATATTTTTTTTTTTTTCATGTATATAATCGAAAGTGTTAGATAGCTCCTGCAAAAAGAATAATGATTAGCAATATTTCCAGAGTAGGCACTCATGTGATAGGTAGACAACTAGACAGGTATATGAAACCCAATGTTAGAAGTTAAAATTTATTGAATAACAAGTACATGGTGGAGGTCCTTATTAATTGATCAATTAATTAGAAATAATAAAGTAACATAAAGAAGTAGAGCTCGTACGTTATCTGCGTAGAGGTTTCGCTCCAATACTTCCGCAGCAGCTAGTCTGTAGGTGGGCGATCAGTTGAGCCATTCATCTCCAGTTCCTGCTGTGGTCGGTGAACCAGTCACACGTTCCTTCCTCAGCGTAGGTGGTGAACGCTTTTCGGTCAGCTCAGAATCCAAGGAATAGATGTTCTCCAAATGAGAGCTATCAAAGGCATATTCCAGACAGCGGGCAATAGTTCTCTCTCTCTCTCTCTCTCTCTCTCTCACTATGCACATTATCCTTATTTCAGTATATTATCCTTACTTCATTGGTACAAAGGAACAACACAAAAATTCCTTGACAACACTGGTGTAGTCATGTTAAGTTCTCACTCTGCACTCCATGGATGTAGACAAACGGGAGATAATGTGTTGTGGCTTCAGATTACACCCTCTATTACTGTATGACACCTCCGAATCCGCAGGTCGAAACACTTTAGGTGCAGGCAGAAAACTCTGCTTCACTTCTTGTTGACTTGTATAGAGCGGCCTGTTTGTCCACAGCACAGACTCGCACAATCTTATGAGCTATTCTTGAAGAATCCATGGGATCATTTTCATGTTTTCGATGTAATATTTTACCCGCGACAAAATATATTGACTTTAAAATCAACACGCTAATCACTCACTAAATTTATACTTTATAATGACATATGCTTTTCACAATTATACTCGCGCACTTTGATAAATCTTTTACGAGATCTAAGCCACAAAAGATCTCTGTTCTACAATTAAAACGGCTCTTTATTGTAATCTAAATCACCAAAACGTATTTTTAGATGGAAAACAAGAGTTCGCGGCACGCCGTCCTTGTTGAAATACACACAAAACACAATCGCCAAAACTAAATACACAATCGGCTGCTACGCTAATGATGTAAATTAAGACGTAAAATTCTGCATTAAAGTGGTTTGAAAGTTATTTTCAACAACAACACGAACTTTTACAAGCTAGCATTTTGCCGGCCTCTGAACTGTCAATTGTCATTCTGTTGATCGGTTCTGATATATGATTTTTCACAAAGGTGACTAACTCAACTAGTATTTTAATATTTTCTCCTTACAAACTTAAATCTTTATATTTAAACTCGATTGCAATTTTATTTGCTTATAATAAATATTATGTAAACAATAAAAAAATAAACACAGATATTTTAAAACACTTTCAGTACATAACTACATTTCTGAACGATCGCGAATGTCCCAATGCATAATAAGTATTGCCAGTCCTATAATTTACTCTAAAACCGTCTAAGTATTAAAGTCTGGAGAAATTTTATCTCCACTTATTCATTTTCTGCTCACTGTTATTAAAACGCGAATTATTTTATGAAAAAAAAATAAAATTTAAAAATTAATTTTATGCATTGTTAAATCAGATGTTAACAACTTATCAGATATGCAGTTGGGTCTACTGACGTAACCAATCAGTCAACCGACAAAAGTGAGAAGAAACGATAGTTAGAATGAGACAAATATTCGGGGTGGCTTTAAAAGGTATCTACAGTACTCACGTAAGCGACCAGTCGTCCGTCAAGAACGAGAGGGAATGACAGCCAGAACGAGACAAAATTTTTCGAAATCGTGTCATGTTCTTTAATAATTATCACCATCTTATGACATGATGCGCAATATAACCCGTTTCTATTATCAAGTATCTATTACCTCATAAATAAATAATTATGTCAAACTGCACTTTATCTTATAAAAGCATGGTTCCGTTTTAAAATGTTTTCTTCTTAATTATTCTTGTTTAAATATTTGGAAAATTAATATACAATGATGCTAAAATAACGAAAGAATAAAGGAAATAAAATGCAATATAATAACAAAATTACTGTTTGCACACTACAATCACGGAGAAATGTTTTCAACATAACAAAAACCAGCTTGCTTTTAATTAATAAATAAACAAAATTTGCCGTCAGGCTAGTAAAACTATTACAAAATCCATCATATCTTTCATGTGCGAACAGCAGAATTCGTCACAACCCAGAATTATATTGACGCAACATCGCGACATGTGTAGACCGCTTAAATGGTTTGGCTTTTAAACGTTGACAAATGTCATAGAGATCTCTGCACCGCTTCCCTGTCAAAATTTAACGGAACCGGTGTTTCTAATTTATATTACTAATCTCGATTTCGTGAAGTGATTTGATGGTTCGTCTTCTTAAAATACATTAAAAGGTGTCCACATATTTCTACTGATATACATGAAACTAACCTTTGCGATGACAAACTGTATCAGAAGCTCGCCAAAACCAACAACAACAAGTGTCTATTTTGTTTTCGCCAAAACACCGCAATAATGCAAGTCCGCAGTGAATTGAAGACTATTAAGTTAAAATCTAGAATGTTTTACCGATTTTGCCTTCCAAACACGTGGCTTTATCACATCAAAGTACTGATATTTCAAGATACAAGAATCAAATACTCCGAATGCAAATGACATGAAAACTTTAAGATAAAACCAACTCTCGACACAATTTGGTAAGTTTGCAGTCTCTATTCCTTAAAAATAACCCTTATTGCTAATGTTTCAATATATTTACAAGCTAAGCTGACTTTTGTTTGGATCATTTTCAACAATCTTAATCTATAACAAACTTATTTTCAAATTTTCTTCTGTTGCATAGTTGTTCCAAGACAATAATGAAAACACAGATCCAAAAAAATGTTTGATGTCAAATATAACTAATTTTCCTTCTGAAATTTTGTCAGCTTTACACACTAATGCTCTTAAAAGGCAATAAGTTTCTAACTAAGGTGTTATTTTTCCAGCAAATGGATGCCTGATTGACGTTTCCAGTTGATACCAAACAAAATCTGCCCACAAAACCAGACAACACGCCCCCGGAGACGAAAACATGATGCCGCAACCCCCGAAAATATCAGTCTGTGTTCGAAGACAAACTGCATTTTTCAAGTAAGTTCAATGATTCTATTATTTATAATCTAAAAATGACCTGACAGTACCTAGTAACAAAAATTAAAAATATCTCTATCGCTCTCAGTCAAAAAATAATAATCTTCAATCTTGATTAATTTGTTCAGTAATTAGTATCATTCTTTCAAAAGGTATTTCTAATGTCATTCTTGGTTATCAGTGTTATCACTGTATATATGAAAACTACTTTCACTAAGTTTTTGTAACTTTCCGCTTCCAGACTGCCTAACGACGTGTCATCTTGCTGAAACTGCCGTGTCCAAAAGGCAAAGCAACCTCAACGCTACTGCTCTTGATCAATAATAAAAGGTAATTTATTACATTTACTAATAATTAGTATTCAGAGATGCTGTCGAACTAAAGTCCTTGATCCTAATGACCCATTCCTATGGAATAAATAGACTCAATTTTTCCTACTCAAAGTATACCTAGAAATATTTACTTACTGACAGCTATCCCATACCTAGTCTAAGGACGCCCCCGCAAATAAATAACTTGAAGTCCTCTTCGGAATAATTAGACTTCATTTAGCCTACTCAAAGTATACCTAAACATATTTACTTAATGACAGATATCCCATACGCCCCCGTAAATAAATAACTTGAAAGAGCCCTTTTTACACAGTCTTACACAATACTAGCTCTGAAAACATAGATATGTTAACACTATTTCCTATTTGTTTCTTGATTATAGTATCAGCCTATTTTTTCTTTTTTCTTTTTAAATACTATGATCCTAACCTTTCTTATTTTCATATTTTTTCCTCTTGTATAAGAATTGATTATATTTCATCTTACAGATTGCAAGACTGCTGTGGGTATCTTCCGTCTCTGGTACATGACAACACAAAGGAAACTTAAATCTGACTGTATTGTCCATCTTGATTCAGATTTCTGCTTAGATTTCATGTCTAAATTACTCACGCTGTAGAAAAATAAGGTATGCATGGAGTTCTGTACTGTTTTTCCTACTCATAAAATTTCCAGTCCTAATGTAAATTCATTCTCTTCGTCCTAAATAACCCAAAGACTAACGCTAGTTCTAAAATAAAAATGTTCATTTCAACTACTTCCCTATTTTAGCTAATTTGTATAAGAGTTTGTAGATTTGACTTCGTTTATCATCAACAGTTTTGTACACACTACTGAAAAACACCATGACTATTTTCCTCTCTGTCAAGTCGAACTTAATTATGCTATGACTTATCCTGCCATATCTTACCTAAGAAATGCGAGATAATCGCGGAGTATCCTACATACGTACATACATACAAACACATGAAACAAACTAAGAAATTCTTCCTTCACCACCGCTAGTACGCGGCGAAGTAGCGAACAAAACTAATATAAAGTATATGCAAACTTAATTTGATTTTCATGTACCAATAACTATTTATTTCCTTGTTTTCAGGCTTCAAACCTAGCTGACTACCTATTCCGAAGTCATCTTAAATCGCATGAAGAGAGAGAAATGGATCCCTTAGGAGGCAGTAGCATCAAGAAAACAGTCTTAAAATTAAATGATATGATGAACCTATGTAACGCCGAATCCTTGATGTTAGAAAATAAAATCATCTTGTGTTTTGTTTCATTTAAATACATTAATTTCAAATGTGGCGGGTTTACGTGTCCCACTTCCTATAAACATAACTAGGTACTAAGAAAAATAAAGTAAAACTCCCGGATTATTTTATTTACGCGCCATCTATCGTCAACACTATGTCCTACGTACTGTCCTCCTAGACAAAAATCGATCTAGTGTGTCATTTACTCAGAAACATGGTAGAGACAAAATGGCCGACATCTGCGGACTCCTTTGACACGTCAAATGTCATGTCATTCTTAAAAAATTATACCTTGCGTAACACTAAATACCAATGAGGACTATTGCGTATGAAACCTTCGTTAGGGCGCCAGTGTAGACCGAGGTCTTGGAAATGTCAAATTACATAATAATCAAATGAGATCAGCAGAATCATTTCCAATTTAACAATGTTGCGAACACTGCCAATCCAGGACATTAATTATGACAAAAAAAAAATCCAAAACGTCAAATGAATATATTAATCTAGGCATTGATTTTAAAGGTAGGTATCTATTGAAAGTAAATTCATAGGTAAAAGAAACTATTAATATATGAACACTTATTTCATCGCATTCTGAATGTAAAATTCCGAACTTATAACCTTGAGATAGTGTTATCAACTAGGGATGCGACACAATTAACTTGACAGCGTTGGCGTTATATTTGGGCGAATCGACACAAATGTCTTCAACTTTTAAATTTCGTTGTACAATTAAGGTTTTCCCCTACGTTTTCATTCATTTTATCTAACTTAGATATAAATCTAAGTCCCGAAATTAATTAATAATGATCCCCCACTTCGCATTTGAAATTGGTAAAATAAATCGCATATTGAATGATAATTATATTATGTGCCTGCTAGTATCCCGCCTTGACGCAAAGAACTCGCGTTCTCCCTTCTAATGAGCTGATCAATTCAACACGACTCTCATGATGACTGCTCTGCGCCACCATGCTCATCTCTGCTAGTACCCCAACAAATTCCATAAAAGAAAAACAAACACTAAAGTTATCGCGGAACAACTAATCAAAAACCATCGCTAAGCAGACTTCCAGGAAAACAGCTGACAGTTACGCCGTGTCCGAAATCGCCTGCAAGATCCTCGCCTCGCCCACAGTCCGCTCGTTCGATAATGTTCGCCTCTCATGTTTATCTAGAGACAATCAAAACAAAAAGGTGCTACAATGATTCCACATTGCAGGTCACGAACGCCGAAAATCGAAACTCAATATTCCCCTCTCTATGACTCACGTACTCGAAAGAACACGGCGCAGACAAATGAACGATATATTCTACAGGCATCAGCTAAATCTCCCGGCGGCGCAATGGATAATGTTGTCGACAACGGCGTCATGAGCACATCCCTAGTTTCTGACAGTTACAAAATGTTGATAAACATCATTCAACCGGCTTTTTATGTTTTATTTTACCAATATTGAAGTTAAAAGTGCGATAAATAATTAAATACCCATAAGACAAAGTGCCTCGGTCATTTATTTATTGTGTGAAACTAAAATTTGTGAATGAAAAACTCCAGAAAACCATGTTAATTTCAAAGTGAACTATCAAGTGAGTTGTGTTATTATTATGGTTGAAAATACGCCTGCGCGAATTCAAATCATCCTATTGGTGGAATAATTATGTATTTTTGCCTCTTTCTAATGCAAATACGTAACTGCATTATTGAAAATAATGTCAAATACTCATGAAATATAAAATTGCCATAACCTCCAAAATCCAAAAAAAACAACTGATTCACGTCTCTATTTTCACAGCAACAAAATGCCTAAAAGGCTTCTTAAGTAAAACCTACCCTAATAACATATCCACTGGTCTCGGCATCAAAATGTACCTCCCCCCCCCCTAAAAATACTGCCTTTAAACATTATTAACGAACTAATATGTAACTAAAATAAATATATAACTAATTAACGTGAAAGTAAACAGAATCTTAAACTAATGGCCAAACGCGTGATCAGTCTAGTGATAGGACACCCATGTTGTACTGCAGTAATCCATTTTCTTTTAACGTGAGATCAGTTATTCTTCGGACTCCGGAGGAAATAGCAACCTAACCCCTTGTAACCCCTAGAAGGATAACAAAAACGCATAGAATGTACCTGAATTACCTAATGAATAGTAATAGAATGAGAATACAAGAAACAGTCACTTGATATAAAATTTCAGAATGATAATTTTATTTATTGTAAAATGTAAGGTAAAATGCTTAAAAATAAATAAATTTTTTTGGTAATGATCCCCAACGGCTTATTAGTCCTTAGGATAACAAGGATGTAGCAAACTTCCTGGAATAAGTCCATTTTAAATCCTACATATATTATAGAATTTACTCCTATCAACATCTGAGTGCTAAGATAAGCGTGAATATCACACTAAGGTACTACATCCTTGCCCGATGGGGTATTAAGGCTCCTGCAAAACTCATCAGTCCAATTCAATGAGGCTTCCTAGTCCTACCTGCCTAACCCTAGGAGTGTAAGACCCTTCGAGCGACTCTACTAACGGTTTGGAAGCTTAGGTGACGTTGTGATGAAGAAAACCGCCAAAATATTCATCGTCAACCTTTTAGTCTCATTTAACAACATGAGAGCAAATCTAAACGCCAAAAGACCCTTGTCCATCCCATAAACTGTAAACTGAGTCATTATTTCTGAGTTTTCTAACATGTAGAACCAAGAACCAACCTTAGTTGTTGACCACAAATTTTATGAAGTCAAACTAACCAATTTAAGCATTATGTAACTTTGAAAAAATACAATGGACTGCTCTGCTTGCCACTGACCAAATCAGACTACTGTTTCAGAATGATTTGTTATTCAGAGTTATATGAATACTATAAAACCAATGAAATGTATATTTATACCTTTATTATACCAGAAAACTCACAAATACACTTGAAAATATCGCAAAAGATTAGAATGCTGCTTTTAAACCGTTAAAATCAGGATATTATCCGAAAAACCATTATTTATAAAGAATGATGCTTTCAAAAATATGAAAGGCTTTAAGAAAATGCCTACTTCCCCGTTGTGTATGAATTTAATCTATCACTAACCCCATCTGCTAGTATTTCTGGAATATCTGTCGTACTTACCATAGCCCAAATATTCCAGACAATACTCAAGTGTATCCCTAAACCTAAGCTGTAAAAGTTCGGCCAATGAATCCGAGATTGCAAAGCTATCAATATGGTGTTGTGCAGATCTCCCCCTCCACGACTAAAACGTCAGGGCGGTGGAAGTAAGATCGGTCCCTATCTGGTGTATATAAAGAATATTTACATATATTTAACAAGACCCGAACACGATCTCTGTAAGGCTTCGACAAGTCTTGTCACAAGCTGGCCAGCAACTTAACATCGAATTGAGGCCCTTATCTAACCTTACAGCTGGCCTCTCGTGTTCAGTGTGGCACCACATGGTGATGTAACGTTACTGTGTTGGTAAAAAGCAACGCCGAGCTTCCACATGCTCGTCACAAAACTAGAACTCCAGCTCCATCTCTGTTGACACCAGTTAGGTTGAAATAGAGCTGAATAACCACACTTTTAGGTTTAGACAGTAACTGGTTCTATTATTTAAATAAACACTCAAGAAAATTTACATGAAAACTCCCATTAACATAAGTTAAAAACAATTAAAAACCACAAGAAATAGTAAATGAAACTTTCACCGCCGCAAAATATCTAGATCTACATTTCCGAGGTACTTTCAAAGTTTCCCGGATCCGCAAAGTCTAGATTTAACTCTGAGCCGAAACAAAATCATATTGATTTTAATTCTAGCCCGAAGCTTCGCAACACTGAAAATTTCACTCACACGTACCAATAATAACGATTTCCAAAACCAGTCACTTATCCGTTCGACAATTAAGAATTGAATGCCCCGCGCGTCCCTTTCACCTCTATTTATAACCTTAGATGCTTACACCGTGCTTACATTAGACGGAGAGCCGGCCTCATCAAGCACGTCCCGACAATGTAACCAACGAACTTCCCCAATCATTCCGCCACACCATGTCTACCTTCATATCCGTAACATCTGGCAGCTGCAAAGTGGCGGAAGCCAAAGAATGCAATCCACTTTAGTAAAACAAACCCTCAAGTTCCGGGTTTGATGCAATATTATAGATACATTAGTTACTTAAGTACTATGTAAGACCTTGCCTTACGTAAAACCTTATGTAACACATTATTATGAAGCGATTAATGAATAAATAAAAGAATTATGAATTATTATGAGAAATTATATGATCCTCGGTGGTTTCTTTTCCTATTTTGGTATTATTATTCTCCAAAACAACAATTTCGATAGTCTATCACTTCGACCTCCACCCATTCAAAGCCGCCAGGTGCCCAAATGAAGTATCAAGGATAATATAGCTATTAAACCAGACGGACCCTGAACGCTTCCCCCATCGCGTCACATCCATCACGGTCAGCTCCTAGTCTATCAGAAACACAATTACTATTAATCGAATGCTAACGTTTTGACTTATGAAAAAGATCATAACTCTTCTTGCCTTTCTGCTATTATGTGTCTTATGTCATTTTCATAAGGTTCAATTTTATTTGACCTCAACTCATGGGAAATAAAACAATAAAAATATCCTTTACTCAAATGAAAAGGATCGTAATTCTCTTTGGCCTTTTGTTTACTTTATGCCTTCTGCCATTGTCTTAAGGTGTAAATTTATTTGACAACGTCCCACTGACCTGCATTTTAATAATATGAATTTTATTGTTCGTCAATTTTCTTCTCCGTGGTTGCTATGGGAACCAAACAAGGTTATGTACATGGCAATAATAGTACATAATATATCTATTTTTGATATACGGAATGTTGCCGCCCGATGTTTCTTTGGATTAATTGGTTATTGTATTGAAGTAATAATTTGTCCCGCCCGGCCCATTACTAAGCAATTTTCGTGATTCTTAACCTTTATCTTTGAATGAAAAAATGATAATAAAGATCCTTAATGTTCATATTTTAATAGACAACCATGTCCACAATACATATTACAGTAGATAGTACCTGAATGAGGTATGTATTTAGTTACAATATGCTCACATATTTTATTTTGATTATATTTTTATTTATTAGTATTGTATCTACGGATTAATAAAATAAATATACTGCTTCAAAATTAGCACTAAATTAAAGAATACACAAGATTGTACACGGCTACTTTATTTCAGGACCACTCCTTATATACATAAACGCAACATTTCACTGTAAAAATAGCTAAGTATTTCATATTTTTTCCATACTTTAAACAGGGCGACTATGTGATCGTGACGTCATTTTAGCATGACGTCATTTTGTTAGGAACGTTTTGAGAAACAAATGCAAATCTCGGACTTTAAATCTCATTTGTGACTTTTGTGTTGCTTTAACGCAACTGGCCCCATATATACATTTGATCCTCACAACAAAACGAATCGATTGATACCATACATGAAAAAAATTCACCATGCCTATTACCTCAATAAACCTTACATATTTCTATGAAAGTTGCCTATTAGAACACTGTGGCTTTTGTATTCTCACTAATAACATTCAATAAGAGCGCCATTGCCGTCGAGTGTCGGTAATACTCATTACAGCCCGATATTCCTGTCGATATTGCGCTCTCAACTTAAATACGTTTAATTAACAACAAAGACCAACTGGAGCCAAAAATCATCATTGAAGCTCGATATTCAAAGGTATCGATATTTATCGGGTATGATAGATACTACGTCGCTTGCGCTCGCGGTAGACAAAGGCGAGATTAAAGCTGCCTCGCTAAACATAATAACATAACTGCTGTTTTGAACCCGTTTGATTATATTCCTTGTTCTCATGTAATAAAGTACAAGTTTGAACTAGTTTTCAAACGCACTTAAGATGGATATGTTAAGTCCTGCAGTTCTGTCCGAATGATGGGCACCACGGACTTAAAGTGTATGGAGAGTATTTATGCTGTATAGACAGTAGACACACATGTCATCTGTCTCTTTAAGCCCTATGCTGGACGCATATCTTTCTTTTAATAGGAAGCATCAGGCTTGCTGGTAACGTAGAGTTTTCTATGCTACGAGCTATGAGCTACGACGTAGCGCTACGCAATTGGGCTAAGTAAAAACGCTCTGAGCGATATCGCTCGCAACTGAAAGAGATTGACCCCGAAATATCTAAAGAATTAGTAGTTTTTCTAAAACACAGAGTAGAAGTTGTGAGCCTATGGTCTAAATATTATTCAAAATAATATTCTCCTTCTCGCGAAGTCGTATAATGTATACTTCCAAGTCAGTGTGCTACGCCATAGCAATTAGCGATGTTTTGCCGCTAAAAACTAAAAACTGTTTATGAGTAACAAATGAAAAATTAGGATACGACCCTTGCTATATCAGTGAACTACTCTGCCTGCGATTTCGTCCGCATATAAGTTGTTTATAAACCCCTTTTGTTCTCCTATTAAAAAATATTTACTTTAATGGTGAAGCAAAATTTAAATATACGGAGAACTCTTATATGTTTAAAAATTCTACGGTTTCGTATGTGCGTTATCTGTCTCTACATAAACGTGACTTTAACGATTAGCAATTCGTGAAGGGGTTTGATTAAAAGATTGACTTCGTCTATTCGCTCTTATTCTGCGAGACTGCCGCGCGTACACTGCATGCTATTCAAATTAGCCACTACACGTACGGAATACGGTGATGCATCGATCGGCTTATTGGCGTTATTAATTAATGCTGGTCATGCATGCTAATGTGTTCTTGCCAGTCAACGTCAGTCGACAGAACTTTCCGGCTGCTATTGGTAAACGAAGTGAGGACTTACCGTCCGCTTGAGAAGTAGGATCGCATCTATGGAGTTACATTTGCTTTTAAAAGTTTGTCAGATAAATTGAGAGAGATTGAGGGTTGTTTGTGAACAAAAATACAATTTTAGGTTATAAATTTGCAAAATTTGCCGTGGGATCACATTGAACGGAATCAATTAGTGGTGCATGATTACGAGTAATAGCAAAAGTTGTTTAAGAGATCAAGAGGAAAGACCACATGTGAATTTGAGTTATAACTAATCCTTGAATGTCTCCTTATGATGAAAGCAACACGCATTAGGTATAGACAGGCTTGCATATAACATCACACTGCTCCGCAGCCAAATGTAGCCATCAAATTAACCACCAACGTCAAACCTATTGTACACATGCTTTCAGCATGGATTATAATGCAATGCATCGCTACGAGTAGAACGTTAACGATGGCCATCGTTACGTGTACTGTTCCAGGCATAATGATCCTATCTGGCAGAATAGAACCACAGAAAATCCGATTCCCATTAATCTACGAGAGGTCGGGCCGGCCGCACCGATCGCAAATGTATGGTCATTGAAATGAAGATGTATGGCACGAACATATCACTCGGACGTTTTATTTCGTTTACCGACTGACCTGTCCGGTCACATTACGCGAGACGTTCTTTTCATTTAAGTTAAGCTGCGTTCCGAGAAGGCCGATTCTAAAGTTCTTCCTTGGAGCATTACTCTTGTCAGTGTAATTGGATAAATGGCTCGGAAAGTAGGGTGAAGGATTGTGAAGTCTTAGGTCAGAGTAATCTACATTCATAGCGGGTAAATAAAGACCTCTCGAGTTTTTATCTCTTCCTGAAAGTGTAAGTACTGTAAAAAGGAGCTTTGCTCATGATCTGTATCTAAATAAGAATTTATCCGAAGAAACGTCTATTTAAGTCAATAAATATATGTAGTCAAGTGTAAAAATATGGGTGTACTCATTTTACTCAAAAATATGTCCCATAGTATCTTATTCCGTTGTAATAAGTGCGCAGTACATATTTATGAGACGATTTTTTCGATACGTATTTTTGCACTTGACTGTATGTAAAACGACGTGTTTTAGTTTTAGGTTTTAGTATAGTCGACGTCAAAGATGTGTTTATACTTTTGCAGCTTATGACAAAGGCTTATATTTTTTTATAGGAGAAAAAAAGGGGTTTATAAACAACTTATATGCGGACGAAATCGCAGGCAGAGTAGTTCACTGATATAGCAAGGGTCGTATCCTAATTTTTCATTTGTTACTCATAAACAGTTTTTAGTTTTTAGCGGCAAAACATCGCTAATTGCTATGGCGTAGCACACTGACTTGGAAGTGTAAATTATACGACTTTGCGAGAAGGAGAATATTATTTTGAATAATATTTAGACCATAGGCTTACAACTTCTACTCTGTGTTTTAGAAAAACTACTAATTCTTTAGATATTTCGGGGTCAATCTCTTTCAGTTGCGAGCGATATCGCTCAGAGCGTTTTTACTTAGCGCTAACCCAATTGCGTAGCGCTACGTCGTAGCTCATAGCTCGTAGCATAGAAAACTCTGCGTTACCAGCAAGCCTGATGTTTCCTATTAAAAGAAAGATATGCGTCCAGCATAGGGCTTAAAGAGACAGATGACATGTGTGTCTACTGTATATACAGCATAAATACTCTCCATACACTTTAAGTCCGTGGTGCCCATTATTCGGCTTTTGCAGCTTATGACAAAGGCTTAAGGTGCAAAAGTGTAAACATATCTTTGAGGTTGACTGTACCTGTACTTTCTATATATTAAATTCTTCCAAGATTTTAAAGAAGTTTCACGTCAAAGGGATATGTCAACGACGCGGTTAACTTAAATTACCTCCGACATTTCAAGCGCAAAGATTCGTATCGTGGGTCCGTGCGTGGGTCTCAAGAGATCTACCTGTCTAAATCTGCCTGCATGTCTTCGGCAACGCAACTTCTTTCACGCACAAAAAAGAAAATTGTCACGTAATTCCCGTGGGGCTTGGCTCGTGCTAAAGCCCGACGAAGCGAGATTAAAGTAATGTCACTTATGTTTCAACAACTTTGAATCTTTAGGGGCGTTATGTTAATAAAATAAAAAGTTTTTATTTCAGGCAGTCAGTCAGTACCAATAGTGCATACAAGAGTAACCTAAACTGAATTGACACTGTAGAGGGGTGCCACTCATCTTAAACTTAAAATAAAAGTATCTATATAATGCACATTAAGTGCTCAGTCATTTAATAAAAAGTACTAATTTAAACATTATGATTAGTTCTCTGCTTTGCCTTAAGGTTGACTGATAGAGAATGCCTCCTGGCATTAAGTCCGCCTTATGTAACTCAAGTTTTTCTTTATGCAATAAAGTTTAAATAAATAAATAGTTTACCCACGCCACGCCGTAACTACTAGTCAAAAATATGTTATTATGAATTACCAAGATCATGGGTGATTTTTTTCATCGTAAAATTATCACAGCTCGTATACCGGGTGTCGCTAAAAGCAACATCAAGACTTAAAGGGCCACAGAACAGCTGATGGCCTGTCAGATTAAGCTAATTGGGCCTTAATGAAAATGGCATTTTTTTTCGAGATATTGGGATAATGACTACTGTAAGCCTTATAATAAAGCTAAGTGTCAATATCTCGAAAACTGTGCCATTTTCGTTAGGGCCAAATTTACTTAGCTGATAGCCCATCAACCCTTTGCTTTGTCATGAGGGTTTAGGTTTAGGGTCAGTCAGTGGCGCGGGTCCAGACTTGCTCGCGTGTCGTGTCGCGTTAGCCAGCGGCTGAGTTTGTGAGCGATGGCGACGCTATGCAGTGACGTGTCGGAATTGTCGGCGGAAAACGACCGCTCGAATGTGCATACTAGAATACTGTACCTAATCAGGGTTTACATCGTTCGTAGTTAAGTTCATACATTCGAATTTTTCCGATAATTGTTTTCATTTTTGACTCACTTAACACTTTCCACGCCAGGCAGGCTCTCTTTGTAGCGAATTTCCACTAAAAAGCGGGAAAACGCTGAATTCGGCTACGAGCGTAGCGCGTAGCGATCTGCGCTACGGAAAGGGTTGAAGACAGTTTGTCGCCTGTGAATCCTGTGAAACATATACCGTACTGCAGCTGCGCTGTACCTACAAAATATCCAGTTTTTGAAAAGTTACCGTCAGGTTTCTATATTTCACTTATATCGTATTTTTAATTCAAGACAGTAATCTCACAGCTCCTGCCCTACATTCTAAATCACTTTGTATGGAGAAAACTCTCAGATTACAGTCTTGAATTAAAAATACATTTATAGTTACAGCAAAAAATCATACATAATCATATTATCATTGTCAGTGGTAATTTTAAACAAAAGAAACAGAACCAACTTTTTAGAAATCTGGGGACAATATTTTTTTTTATAATTACCTACTGAATCTTTAACTACTTACCAATCCCAACGTATCTTTTATCAACCTACATGAGTTCACAGTAAGTAAAAGAAATGTGTAAAATTCAATCCGTATAAAAAATTAAGGGCTGTCGCAACCTACCTCATTTGATGGTAATAAACTGACTGTCCCACTTCAATAAACATCTGAGCATCGCCTGTTAACTGCCATGTGATCATTTGAATGACATTGCATGCTCATCCATGCATGCCCCAGCGGCTGCGGTATGCCGAGACATTGCTGCCCTTGCTCTCCCAATATACCTTTAAGTGCATACTGCTATTGATCGGCGTCGTGCACGACTACGAATGTATTGCGTGTGCAATCACAGATCACTTAACTAGACAAAGAAATATGCGCACATAATTGACTTCACACTAACTGCCAGTCGAAAAATGACGTCCTACTTCAGAAACCGGGCGTCCATAGCTACGTACAAAACAACCCGCCCAGCGAGTTGTCCGGCATCTGAGCAAAGTTTACGAGTGCCCACGAGGCGGGTTCTTGGCAGTGAATGTGTTAATTTCTTCCTAATTTAGCTTTAAAGGTACCAGGTACATTATAAATAACAAAATATATTTAAACCAACAAGCATACAGCCAGCGCCTAATAATATGCAGTCACCTTACCCACGGAAGCTTCTAAATCCGTGGATGTGCGCATGCGCGTTGCCAATCCTCTCAAACTGTACACTAAAAAACACATCTTGTATGTAAATTTCTACACAGAGTGACCGATTTTTATTGTCCTTGAGTAGGTATATATTAATATTTGACTGCCCCGATTTAGCAACATCTGAGTATCGCCGATGTGCTATTTTTGGAAGTGGCCTACTTACCTCACCTAAACATATCACATCTGAGCATTGCTAAGAACATCGCTAAGTGACCACCAAGCAATTATAAATGCTTTACAATACGGAATCTAAAAGAAGCAATCTATAACTGCACTAGTGGAAGTGATATTAGCGCTTAAACGATCAATAGTGCACCAGGTGTTACATATAAAGTGGGCTGAACGAAATAATGTGCGCTGAATTTTTAGCTCGGAGCTTTCCGTTTATTAAAGCGTACCATTGGTTGCTTAATGGCTCAGAAACATTTATTGTTGATTATGTAAGCTATGTTTAAATTATGCCATCGAGTGTTAAATAATTATTAGTTAACGTAAAATAAGCTGTCAAATATAACTGCTGTAGGTACCTACAGATTTTGTACTGTGTGACTGTACTACGCGAGTTTTGGGTGCTAAAAATTTACCTATACGCATTACTACTAATACTTTTAGCCAACTGACGTATTCTCGCTTAAACCGCGGAATCAATTTTGATGATATTAGGTATGAAGAGTGATTCCTGGGAAGGATGTAAAATAGTGGAAAAAGATCTATTAGGCGGTGAAAATGAGATATACAAAGTAAGGTGTTACTTCTATTAATCATCATCATCATCATCATATCAGCCAAAAGACGTCCACTGCTGAACATAGGCCTCCCCCAAAGAGTGCCACAATGACCGGTCCTGCGCCACCCGCATCTAGCGGACTCCCGCGACCTTTACCAGGTCATCAGTCCACCTTGTGGGGGGTCTACCCACGCTGCGCCTTCCGGTTCGTGGTCGCCACTCGAGAACCTTTCCGCACCAACGGCCATAGGTTCTACGAGCAATGTGCCCCGCCCACTGCCACTTCTATTACACAGACAAAATCACGGGCAGAAACTAGTAAATAAATAAAGCGTAGCGTTTTAATTGGACAACAAAGCCTACAGCAGGCTATTTAATGCTTGCCTTTGAACTATAGAGTGCAAATTGCCGATAACCAAATTAATTTGGCCCCTGAATAGGCTGAAATAGAGCACTATGCATAAAACAATGCCTAAAAGCCTGTTGATAACGTCAGTTATAATTAAAGCTAGGCCAAATTAGTAATAGAGTTGGTTCGTGCTAGCACGTCGGGGCTAAAATGGTATTTGAGCTTCGCTACGCCAGAATAAGCGGAAATTAATAATACATTTATTTATTGGTAAATTTAGTAGGTAGGTATTCTGATATTGTCTCGGTTAAAATAAGCCAATCAGTAAACGTTTAGAAACCTACACTATATTACTTCTCCCTCAAAAATCCAAAAATGGAAACAAAACCTTTAAATGGAATATAGCAGTCGTACGGAAACAGCTGTCGCAGGCGAGAGACTGCACAAGGGCACAGTGCAGCTTACGACCGCTGGACACAACTTCATTCCACTTTTTACGCTATTTAAACCTTAAAAGGATTCGACCAAAATACGTATCTTTTTTTACTAAAATAAGTAGACATGTAAATAAAAGCATCCGTTTGTGCTCTACATTTTATTTAAAATTAGTTCTTTTGATAAACCACCCGAGTTGGCAAGATGTCGTTGCGCTTAGCATAATTAGGTACACTCTTTATGTCGCAATCCTATTATGTCTCTTGAAAATGCAGAATTGTACCTAATGAGATTTCCAGACGGTGAGCTGAATTGTGAAATACGCCAATAGTGAAGCGAGGCGGAATGCCGGAGCCTTGCTTAATAACCCCGAGCAGGTAAGTGTTAAGCCTTATTTACCTCTTCGCTGCGAACATTATCAAGCGAAAATGCAAATCGAATTTCCATTACGTATTATTCCTAGGAACTCGAATTTCATTTTATGCCACAGCAGTTTTCAATTAAATGCGCTAAAGGTGATTTTATTACCTGCTTCACTCCTTCGATTCTAGATAACTTTAATGGGTGTCATTAAGACGGGGAGTATTATGGCTAATAGTAATTCCGAACGCTGATATTATTAGATGACGAAATTTGAGATTAAGTATTTAATTGAAATTATTAGTTTAAAAAGTCTATGTAGAGTTACTTCAAATCTAACTGAAGACATACTGAATAACTTAAATAATAAATATTATATCTTTCAACGGAGCGCAGAGTTACCTAACTACATATACTTAAGCAGTTCAAAAGCAAAGTCGTAAAATGTTTGGTCATATATAAGTAAAGATATTGTAAAGTGGAACGAACAAGAGGCAAGAATCGTAAAATTTTGCATGTTCCGTGAATTGCCCGACCACTCGAGGAGAAAATTTCACTCGAACACGCGAGTACGCAACATTTACGACTCTTTCATGACGCTGTACAAGACTGGCTTCTTGCACAGACAACCATAAAATTTCCCTCTCTCACTGCTTTGTCTTTCTTAAATCTCTTTAGGTAGGTATTTACTTCTCGTGTAGGATACCTATAAAGCTATGACCGTCATCAAAAATGTTGGTAACAAATTCTCTTTTATATTTGAAGACGCATTAAAAACTACCCTCGTTCGGACCGCTTCGTAAAAAGTAACGAGTTCGTAAAATGTAGATCTGGACGTCTGGTGACGCGGAGTTTGCAAGCAGACATTTAGCAGTCCATTACCGTCAAGAGACGAAAAGAAAAATGAAACTCGATCGTCTTTCTCGAAATGAACCGGGAGCGGGGCCCACGTCGGGGCGGGGCCGGACGATAAATCTCGGCGCGACATCGACAGCGAACGCCGCGCTGCGCTTGCCAACGCACAACACCACATTAGGGGCTCTAGACTAATGTCCTCTGATATTACAACCCACTATCGGCATCTAAAATGTAATTTGTAAACTGCTTCACCGTGTAGGTACTTATACTTGAAAACGGTTAAAGTCGAGCTATTCAATATTAAATGGAATTGCAGTCACTTAAGTGGGCCACTGAGTCCCGAGAGGCAATTTTCCAGGTATCTACGAGTATTTGTCTATAACTGGAACCGGTGACTGAAAGGACCGAGTTATTCCCATTAGCTCTATGATAACATGAAATAATTATACCTAAGTAATACCTAGGTGGATAATTTATTATATTTAAAACAAACACATACAATTCAAGAGGCACTTAAGACTATGAATTAACACTTTCCGTACCACCTAGTGCTAGTGTTAGGTTAGGTTAGTGTCGTGAAAGTGTTTCATCATGAGAGTTTTACTATGATAATGTGTGTGATACAGTGAAACGTACTGAGGTATTTTAAATTGTATTTTTACTACTAGATAAATAGATATGAATAATTGACATAGTAGTCCAAGCCAGTCAAACATATATTGGTAAACATATTTTAACTGACCTTTTTTACTTTACATTAAAACAAACTACATAATTAGTTGCATAAGTGAAGGGACGGTAGGTATCGAATTTGTACTTCAGTCAAAATTAAGAAACGAGGAATAGGTACCTAAATCTTGATTTAGGGAATGTGCTCTTCTTCTTAATCAGTGTTTTTAAATTATATTTTACTGTTGTAAGTATCTAATTAATACAATTTAAAGTTTAACTACATAGGTTTATGTCTGTGGGTAAAGAACTAAGGGTAGGAAGGTACTGTAAAAATCTCATACATACTAGGATCGTCATTATTATTATTATTTATTTATTTATTTCAAGACAAAACTTAAGTGGTAGGTATACATATTTTTTTCGCCAAACTGAGGACAGTTTGTTGGCGAATAGTGCGCTCTAAAATAAAAATAATAATTTTGTGTTATACCTCTTTACCCATTACACAAACTCATCATCATGTAATTAAGAGAAGGTCTTGTCAGTGGAGCAATTTCCTTGCATACCTGTCATTTGCCTTCTATTTTACAACCTGGTACGACACGACGTTTACTTTTTCCTTAACTCGATCCATGTATGTTCTCCTTGACTTCCTGAATTCCTCTTTCAACTCTTATATGATGGTCTTTATACATTCGTCGTATAGTATCTCGGTGTCGAGTTACGCTGGTGCTAGAGCATTTGAATCGCTTGTATTGGGTGCAACCGTATAGAACTTAGAGTTTTTTTCGTATTAGTTCATATTGAATCTTATTGCGTGGTCCATATAGTAGAAATTCAATAAACGCTAACATGTGGCCAAACCATTTTTTCATAGTGGCACGCGCCCCTGCGGTTTACACACAAAAGATAAGACACTAAGTGGATGAGTTCAGTTCAAATTGTTCAGAGTATAGCAGGTGTCCAAGCATCGTCCCACTCCTATTATATGTGGTTCTCAACCAACTCTTTCTTTTACTATACTTAAAACTTGACGTTGATTTAATTTTCTTTCCAACTGATCTTTTTCGTGCGACGCCAACGTCAACCACATCCACATTTCAAAAGCCTCACTCTATCCATTAACTTATAGTTTACGTTTCGAATCCATATATAATAGGGCCATATATAATAGAATTTTCTTCAATAACGATAAAAAACTATAGCTATCATTGGGTTCATAATTTCATACCCAATTTATCAATGAATTCATTAATAAATTGGGTATGCAATTATGAACCCGATGGTACCGAAAAAGTATAATATTACTTCAAGCACTTTGTTGGTTATACCAAACGCTTTGAAATACCGGACAGAAAAAAAAACGCCCTAAGTACGATCCTATTACAGCATGGCATACCATGAATGAATTCATTGATGAATTGGGTATGCAATTATGAACCCAATGATCCTATAGTTTTTTATCGTTATTGAAGAAAATTCTTTACAGAGCAGATAACTCGAAGGAGACTTAAATCTTATTAACCGCCAAACTAGAAAGCATTATGTCACGGTGTGATAACCGATCAATGTAGATACATAATATGCACTTAGCGGAGCTGATTTTGATCGAAGGCATTCGCATGTCGCGGTATGCCGCAGATTCGCTAAGTTATGTGTTATGATTATGAGCCAGACAGACACTGCTGCGGTTTCCGTATACGACCAGGGTGTGCGGGCAAGGAAGCGATATACATGACTATATAGCCTGTCCCATATTGTAATTTTAAAATACATAAACAATATATTAAAAACACAATCTATCTCAAACATAACTCCAACACCCTACCAATAATCAACCAATATGGAAGTTGTCTTGGAGTTGCATTGAAAAAAGTTTCAAGCAAATTCTGATTCAGAAGTTTAGGCGCAAGTTGTATTGCATAGTTAATGCATTGTATTTGTATTGAAGTTGCATCGTGTCAAAACGTGATACTTGTCGGATATGTCTGAAATCAGTGTTAATGCTTAGTATAGACACAGAATAACTAATAGTACTACCGTAGTATAGACAAGTTAAAACTGTTAATCATTTTCATCTTATATTTTTTATCTCCACACTTTATTATTCTTACTAGTTCGTAATTCCAATAATTTATAATTCGTCCTAAATAAAGGAATAAGGACAGGTATATTTCTTAGAATAGGGGTCAAGACTCGGTTGTGTAATTATTTTCTAAAACCTCTGGGTTTATTTGGGACAATGTGAATCATAAGTTTTGAGCCGTTTTATACCTAATAAAGGTTAACACAATCTATCTTCTTCTATACATATAATATAATAAAGCTGATGACTGATGAGGGTCGAAAGTCTGTACAGGAATATATTCGAAAAAACGTTGGCTGGGGATACTTAGAATCGATAACAGAACACGTTCCAACAATTTTTAGAATTTTTGTCTGTTTGTCTATTTATCTGTTTGTCTGTTTATTTGACCGCGCATCACGTGAAAACGGCTGAACGGATTTTGATGAAATTTTGTATAGAGATAGTTAGAGTCCCGGGAAAGGATAATAAATAGTTTTCATCCCGATAATAAACCCTTGTGGGGGTGAAAAGGGGGTTGAAAGTTGGTATGAGGATTTTTTATGGTATAGAGATAGTGTGGGTCTCAAGAAAGGACAAAGGATAGTTTTCACCCCGAAAATCAATCCTAAAGGGGTGAAAAGGGAGTTGGAAATTTGTATAGGGAATTATTAACCGCAGAATTGATTTAGATAAAATTTGGTATGGAGATAATTTGAGCTCTGGAAAAGGAAATAAAATAGTTTTATCTCAGAAATTATACCTTAAGCGGATGCAAAAGGGGTGGAAGTTTACATGGGGAAGAAACAACCAATAACCGCTGTACGTATTTAGATGAAATTTGGTATTGAAATACAAGTGGAATAGTGACCCAGTGTCCTAAAAATAGTACATCATATTTTAAAATTACATCTTCTGGAACAAGATCTAATTTTGAATAAAAAAAGTTGACCTCGTGGGCCATTATGACAAAATTGTATCATCCTAATAATTAAGCGGATGCAAAAGGGGTGGAAGTTTACATGGGGAAGAAGCAACCAATAACCGCTGTACGTATTTAGATGAAATTTGGTATTGAAATAGTTTGTAATTTTTTGGTCAAGGTGTTCATAGTTATAACAAGTTACCCGTCGATGCTTTAAATTTTACTTTCCTACTCTTAAGAAATATTTGAAAGTGTCATTAATGTCAAAAGGTTATTGTAGGTTCGAGGACTACATATTATGACGGACAAAGATGCACGGTACAAACCAGAAACTACTACAAAATCATCTAACATTTATAGGACACCGTTTAGGTAGGAAAACATATCAAACGTGAAGCAGTCAGATTAGGATTTATTTTTCTTTATAATTAAACAATAGGTACATTGTCTGTCTCTCAAGCTGTTTTGATATGTCTTCTTGAAGAACTACGCATTATTTTGTACCTTTAAGATCTAATAATGTTTTGAAAATTATATTTGTTATGAATATTACTGTTTTGAAAAAAAAAATAAGTCCCGGCGAGTTTCTTTTCGGTCATAATACTTCTCGGGCCAGGTGTAGGGTTAGAACCGGTGGTACTTTTGGAACGAAGTTCCTTATCGGACGGTTCGCGGATGGGGGGGGGGGGGGGGGGGGGGGTCACGAAAATGCGACACCCATACGATTGAGAAACATGTAAAATGGAATGAAATAAAAGAAAAATAATAGAATAAAGTGAAGTGAAAATTTTCGAATATTTCGATAATATCAAATATTACAAATATTTCAAAAAAGATTTTTTTTTAATTTCGTTCGTATTTTTTTTTCTCTGACGTTCATTTGTGCATTGTAATGTGCTTACATTGAAGAATAAATATCTTGATCTACACCAATATCATAAATCCTTTATTCCGCGTTCGGAAACCGTACGTAATTACCACCATTATTGCAACCAGTAACGTAGTGACTGCAGTGTGGTAAAAACGTATGAAAATTAATTACCTCACGGTAAGTCAAATCCACCCTCCTCCCCGACCGCCGGCACGACGGTAACAGTTACATAAACTACTATTTATCTCTTTTTAGGGTTCCGTAGTCAACTAGGAACCCTTATAGTTTTGCCATGTCCGTCTGTCTGTCTGTCCGTCTGTCCGCGGTCTAGCCCAGTGACCGTTCGCACTAGAAAGCTGAAATTTGGTATCAGTATGTGCATTAATCACGCCGCCAAAGTAATAGAATAATAACTAAAAAAATATTTTTATTAGGGTACACATAAAATGGGGGGTGATTTTTTTTTTCGCTCCAACCCTATCGTGTTGGGTATTATTGAATAGGTCTTTCAAAAAGAATAGAGGTCTTCTAAGACATTTTTTGGATGAAACTGATAGTTTCGTAAATATTAGATCTGAAAGTTCAAAAAAGGGCGTCTCATCTAACTTTTGAACCGTGGGTCCAAAAAAATAGAAAACAATAATGGAAGTGAGGCCTGATAAGAAATTTAAATAAAAACTATATTAAATAAAATCGGTTCAGCCGTTTTTGAATTATCAGTCAAAAACGCATAGTGAAAGGAAGTACCGGATAGTAAAATGACGTAAGCGCCGCCAAATATCCCTTAATAATATAAACGACCTTTTGAACGGATGTTTTGTAACAACTACGAAACTCTACACTGAGCATCGCCCGACATGCTCTTGGCCGGTTTTTTTTGCGTTGTTATCCCAGAAATCACCCCTTCATCAGAAATCATCCCATCAAGGATTACTAATTCCAGTTCCAGAAAATCCCCAGCCAGGTTATACGTAGCCTATAAAAAATCAACGTCTAAAAGGGGGGGGGGGGGGGAGCCACCACACTCGCTTAGTACACCTCAAGTAGAAAAAATCATTACTGACCCCCTCAAAAAGTCATTTCTGCATTTGTGACCCCCCCCCCCCCCCCCCAATTTCAACCGCGCCTGTTCTTACCTTTCATGCTTAGACTGATTTGACGGAAGTATCGATTTGGATGATATTTGCCGTGGACATTGAACGTATAAATACAAAAGTGGTACTGTAGTCTGTATCGTCCGATATACACCTACTACTCTATATCGCTTAAATCATACCAAAAAATATATAAGGACAAAAAAAGTATTGATTTTTGAGTGTAGTTTCATTTAGTGGTTTGTAATTGTAAAAAAAATATCAGGACTACAGTAGTCCTCTAGTGTATCCATTTGTCAACTTTACTTAACGTTCCGCCTCCAGGGTAGCGGGAAAGAAATTAGGGGTGAATTTGCCGCTTACTGACACAGACCGAATTTCACGCGGGCGGAGCCGCGGGCACAGCTAGTTTTACATATTTTAAGATAGTTACCTTCTAAAACAGACATAAATAAAAAGCTTACTTAATTTCATAGTTCCAAATGTAAGCAGTCCATATTGAGAACACCGTTGGTTGTAATAGTAATTTTATTCCAATTCTCTACTTCAATGCTGTGTCGCCGCGTCAATGTATTGGAATAAGCTAGCAATGTCATGTCATTCAAGCTGTTTGCGATATCAGCCGACAACGAACCAGGGACATATTTGGCCCATCAAAATGACGGGTCCTGCTTGAGATAGCTATTGTTTATCACACTTTAAAGTAAGTTCTGGAGACTGATATACAAACACACGATACGCGCATTGACACTATGTTGATACCTTATATGGCAGTCGCGGTACTTCCATACAAGCCCAAAATCCGGGCTTGCCCTAGTTGCCTCACCGAAATTACGTATTTTAATCGTCGCGCTAAATAACCCGTATTAATTATTTCGAGTGAGCTGTTTATAAATTTTGCCACACGCAACAAAGTGTCGCCACTGCTGCACAAACGACTGAGGCAAACGAAACTAAACGTAGCGCATGCTATCCCGCTCGCACTCACCGCCGCCGTTATATGGTAATGACTTTTTAAAGATGACATATACTGAGATAGCTGATGTTTGTAGACCGGGCAGGCACCCTGGAAAGGACAGGTGAATTAGCTGGCCTAGACACAGTGCAAGAATTTGTTTACCTGGGGTCATTGATCACTAATTACGGAGACTGTGATAAGGAAGTAGTCAGAAGAGCCCAGATCGCTAAATCAGCAGTGAAGCGATTGGAGAAGATTTGGCGGAACAGAGGAATAGGCAGGAAAACGAAACTTAAACTCATGCAGACCCTTATCTAATGAGGCCAAAGGCAGCAAAAATTGTTTCAGCGGGAGCATGAAAGGGTCCCCACAAAACTCAATGCAAACTCAATACAAACAACTCAACGTCGCAGCGAAAATTTCTCCAGCAGCAGCAACATGATATAATCCGGACAAAACTCAATAGCTGAAGGTGAGCGGCAATGTCTGCGAATGCCATAGGCCGAGTACCGCTTAGGTCAGGGGTCGGCAAACTTTTTTTACAAGGAGCCTGATGGCGGAAAATATGGAATTTTTCGAAGCTCGTAGAGCCGCAGTTTTCTGTTTTTCACTATAATATTTGATTTTTTTTAATTTTGCGGAACTTGAAGCGCAACAACTGACCCTTCAAAGAGCCGCGGTTTGCCGACCCCTGGCTTAGGCCCAAGCCCGGAGCGTCGCAGCGAGAATTGCTTCAGCAGCAGCAGCAGCATGACAGGGACCGGACATATCTCAATGGTGAAGTGTCATAAGGCCCGAGAGTGAGCGGCAATGTCTGCGAAAGCCATATGCCGAGTATCGCGTGGGCCCAGGCCCGGAGCGTCGCAGCGAGAATTTCTTCAGCAGCAGCGTGACAGCTAGCAGCTAGTAAATTCTAGATTCATGACTACCCTTTTTATTGCAATCAGCTGTTAAAGCGAGATAAAACATGTTGCTCTCACAAAAGGTACAATTTTTGCTGTCGAGTAAATCAAAATGTATAAATCTTAAGTACCTGTTTTATTTGTTTTTACGTATATTGTAAGTAGGTTTCATGTATTGATAAATATATTATTTTTACGTTGAGAATAAACTTATTAATGGATCACAATATATGTCCGGATTTCCAAAACGAAGTAAAATATTTAACCCGCAATCCTTAAATTGGGAAAGCATTTAAAAACCCATGGTTTAAACCTCGGCGGAACGCAACAGACCGAATCGCTTAATTTAATCTGAAGACGTCCTTAAATAATTTTTGTATACAGTATACAGGGTACCTATACAGCGCCATCTGTGACCACTTTTGAGAACTATTTTTTTATGAAATTTATGTTTTTAATAAGCAGAATAAAAACTACCCTATATGTTGCTCCGGGGTATAAACTGTTACTATACAAAATTTCGTAAAATTCTGTGCAGTAGTTTTTACGTAGTGCACGGACAAATTCACAGACAGACAGACAAGAATTCCAAAAATCACTGAAATGTATTTAGTCAACGTTTCTAAGACCCCCCGAATAAGTTTTTCTAAAATATCTTCAATGTACATTTTTTTTCTCCTTACGCGTTTATTATATGTATAGATTTTTATATGTAACAGCTCAAGTCAGTGTCAATAGAAAATTAAAATAAGGTAAATAAATATGGCTGAATTTCTAGGCAAAAAGAGCATTTGACGCATTACAAAATGTTGTTGATGAAATCCGTTTTTAATGAAATATAAATAATCAAAAGAATATTTTTACTAAAACTGATTGTAAATAACAAGTTTATGTGTATAAATGGACAATAAAACCATGGTTTTTCTTTAAAAGTGGGTGATTGCGATGCAAAGAAGGTAAATGTGTTTATTTACATTATTTTACTTTTCGCTAGTCGGTAACATCGGCCATTCATTACACAGCTAAATTACGACCAATATCACGTAGCTCAACAATCCCAGTTCGCGACTGTAGGTACCTGATACTAAACTTAGTATAGCTATGATCGTTTCACTGACTTCACGCGTCCTGCAAGCATGTGATGCATCGTTAGGAAACTACGTCGTTCCGCGACGGAACTTCCCTCCCGACTTCTTACGGCTTATTATTTTTTATCAAAAAATGCAGGGGTGTCACATCGAGTGCGAAATTGCCTATCATACAAAATAGAATCTAGGGGTGCCTTCGATAAGTAATCTAACTGTAAGTTAAACTTAAGGGGAGGGTTAAGAAAGTACGTTTGAAAAGCAGTTAGGTGCACGACTGCACGTAATGGTGTGCGTATGGGCGCTGATACTTATTCCAAAAACTTACTTATTCCTCAGTTTAACTTACAGT
Organism: Pammene aurita; assembly: GCA_947086415.1. NCBI lineage: Eukaryota > Metazoa > Arthropoda > Insecta > Lepidoptera > Tortricidae > Pammene > Pammene aurita. Next base: position 23,341,634 of record OX352298.1, on the reverse strand, counting down.
TAGATTACTCATTATAGTTTATACATTTTTACTAAGTTTATATTTTATAACTTATAGGTCTTATAACCATCCCTTTCTTCGGGGTAGGCAGTTTGGAGATTGGATCTTTCTTCAAATAGGTCACCAAATCGCCGGTAATGATGATTTTTGGTTACTTTACGATTTCTCTAACGATTACTAGATGCACACGATTTAAAATATTGTAAAATTGATGGCATGTTCCGCCATATATCATCATAAATCCGTCCGTCTGTCGCTCAGGCCGCTCTCTATTTGATTTCGCAGCGTCCGCAATAATAAGTCTTACGTCATAAAATTGCTAGGAATTATGTCTTCCTGGTTATTGCACGATCTTCCTAACGGCACATCACTAGATGTACCTACTAGATTTTAAAATATCATATAACATTGATGGCATGCTCCGCCATATATCATCATAAATCAGGGCGTCGCTCAGAACGCTCTACATATTTGCTTGTGCCGCAATTTGGGCCCAGCTTGCGGCCGGATGCGCCCACTGCCCGGCGATGCTCGTCGCTAGAGGGAGTCGAGTCTCTTGCTGGCTAGTGCAACGTGATCTGCGATAATATCTTCCGTATTTTAAAAATTGACACGCTCTTAAAACTCTACACATAAGATTGCATCAGATATTTTTTTCATTGTCTAAGATATTACTATTTGTATGTCTTTCCCGACCACGGAACAATTGTGTTCCGGACCCTTGGAGGCATATGCGGAGCCGAAGCCAACGCGCAGAGGCCCTTTCGACAATTTAATGAAAAGTACACTAAGCGGATGCTGCCCCTACCCGTGTCATGGGACGCATGCAGAGACAGCACCCGCCATGATGTAAAGACTATTGAGAGTTAATGGAGTCTAAAATGTACTAGGCTATTGGGTGAAAAGTATGGACTAACTACTGGGCTATTGGATGAAGAACCGGACGCCTGCCCAATAAAACGGTATCCAATTTTATTTCCGGCAGACGGTGACTTGCCCGCCGCAAGATGGGCCCCCGTAAAAAGCGACATCAAAGATGGCTCAAGGGCAACACCGTTGCGTGGGCTGTGAGGTTGTCGAGAGGTGAGTCTGCGGTAGCCAGATCCCGGTAATCCGTTCAGCAGGCCGCCGGCGTTATGACATTTTACACTTCCAACCTGGAGCATAGGTCCCGCTCTTGCGACTCCCCTCTGGCCGGCTAGTTAAGGCAAGCACAGAGGCGAGGGCCAAATGGAAAGGGCCCTCTGGAATAGGGGTCCGCGGTGTCGCCACTCACCGTCAGCTCGCCACAAGCTGCCCCCGCGGTTATTATTATTAGTAGATTAAGATATTATTATTATTAGCAGGTAACTACCGTGACTTTTAAATCAAAGAATATGCATCAGCTCGGGCGTTGATCAGTGATAACCTGACCTGATAACACACGAGGACAGGTACTTTACCTTTCGTTTTCTTAGTTATCGTAAAAGTACTTAACGTTCTGAGATTAGGCAAACCGGTGGGAAAAGTTACACGGAAAACTTGCCACTGCACGAGACGGAGAGGTTGCTTAGTATACAAATGTCATAAGAGGGATCATCTACTCGAGCAAGAGCTAGTTATGCTTTATTTTGTGAAATCTACTTAGAAACTCCGAGATCTGAAAAAGAACTGGCATAAACCACTGGAGTAGAAAGATTATTGAGAGATAAGGTGGATAAATGAGGTTTATAATATGTGCAGGTCGTTGTAAAAATTCTTGAGGGTTACGAAATCCAGCAGTGAAAGTTTTTCTCTTCGTCTCTCATCGTGATAACGACGATTATGTAAGCACTCACTTAAGGGGCGGATATATGACAACATCGTTTTAGACCTCATTTCGAACAACGAATTTGTATAGTTAATGCTACGTAATCGCATTAATATGAATATCAACTTATTCATAAAGAAGCCGTGCAGAGGCTCCAATTGATATTTTATTTTTTATTAGCTTTGATTATCTATAAACCGACTCCAAAAGTACCAAAAAATCAAAATATGGCGTTCCGTTTGAACACGTCGCGATACAATTTTGTCTTCGACAGTAATTCAATCGTTATGTTATTTTGAAAGCCAGATAACTAGACTAGTGAATCGGGCCATATTCATATTTTTCATCATTAAGACAACTAAGAAATTAAAACGTAAATATAAACTTTTGAAAAATTCCCATACATTCGCCATATCAGTCAAATTGTCATTTTGACTCAGATGCCCCACGGGGCCCGTCGGAGGCGGATGTCTTGTTGGATGAGCAGCAATGACATTTCATTTTGGCATTTATTTTGACAGAAAATCGTATACGTACACGAAAAAGGATACCAGTAGCCAGATTGTATTCAAGATAAATAGGGAAAATAAATAGAGACCGTGAGTCCTATTAAATTCGATTTTTTATATTTACACGACGTAATACTACAAAAATACAACAAAAGATTGAATAAAAGACACTTTTCAACCGAATACCCATAATTCATTGCTTCAAAACCTATTCAAAATTAAAAGAGTTTTTGGAATCGTTTTTAATTACTGGACTTTATTTTTATTACGCTGGTCATAATATTACGACATTTTAACATGACTTTTAACGTCAAAATACTTGAATGACAATATTATTATGAATATTATGATTCGATCCAATCTTTATTTACTTAATATTAAAAGACTTGATTCTTTTACTTACAGAAAAGATATAACTAAATATTTAATGCAATATACGATAATCTGGCGAGGAGAGCAATTAAGTCAGTTTTTTGTGTTCATGGGTATTGCCACAACGCATACCTATGTAGAACGTCGAACGACTCCGTCTGCAGACTATAGGTACAAATTGATACGCGCATTAATCTGTTGTCGTAGGTATATACGTTATGGTACCCCAGAGCTACAAAGGGGCATGGCGAGCTCATGAATCTCATGATACGCCTCTCGATTCGAGCTCCGCTACTAACGTAACAGCATCCAGCTCCTACCCAACCGAGCGCTGCCATTGAAAGCACGGGAGGACCCAACCTACGTTCGCCTCTTGGCGATTTCCAGGCAAATTGTGTGCTGAACCTTCTACATTTTTGCTTTACTTTTATCTATCGTTACACAAATGTACTCTGATCAAATAAATTACTTACTTATAATTTACTTATAAATAATGTTGTGTACCGACTTAAACTCACATAATTTTCACTCCTCGTCCTTCTAGCGTTTTGTCCCGGCTTTGTGCCACGGCTCAATTAAACCTGTAGGCCTTATTGGAAATATATATGGTTTCCTCACGATGTTTTCCTTCATCAAAAAGCGACTGGTAAAATAAGAATTGATATTTCGTGCCATGTGATATAATTTTCATAACTGGTACAGTCACCATTATATCGGAGCGGCCAAGGTACTCAAAAATATCTGAACATGCATTTTATCGCCTTGATCATAGAGGCGTTGTTTAGATATTTGTGACTACCTTGGCCGCTCCGATATATCTGATGGTGACTGTACGAGTCGGGGTTTGAACCCGAGACCTCCGGATTGAAAGTCGGACGTCTTACCAGGCTACCAGCTCTTTTAACTCATTGTTTACATTTAAACGGGACTTTTGAGTTATACCTACCTGGGTGGGAACAAGAACATAACATAATGTAGCATTCAAATAAAAACAATGTGTTATTTCATCAATGTTCTGTGAATTTACATACTGGACGAAGCATGTAGGTACATAACCTTAATAAATTAATAGTGGCAGTTACAGCTATAAAAATACGGCTTTTCGTGAACAAGAGATTTTCTTCAGCATGATTATTTCTTGGGACCCAAGGATGGATTTGAGAAGTGGAGCCACCAAGTTTTTTGATGTAAATTATTAGGTGGGGGGGGGGGGGGGGGGGGGGGGAGGCTCTCAACTATATCTTGATATCTACATCAGTTAAGCTACTAGGCCAAGTTTGGTATCTTTTTCGTATAAATCGGGGATGCCCAGTTGCGACAGAATGAAGTTATCGCCTACCTATTCGCAGGTGTATCGTTAAGGTTAAGGTTAACGCGGGCTGTTTTTCGCAACTCGACATCTATATTTTGCGCCTATTTTGCGTGCCGGGTGGCCTTATTCATGCCAACCCAGTTCCTCCAGGAAGTCTAGCAGACCCTTTATGTTGCCGACGACTTCCGGGAGTGCCCTCGGCGAACCAAGATATTTCGCCCGGTATTCTGCCACCCCCGGACATGTGATGATGACGTGGGCGGCTGTCTCGTCGTCCTCCATGCAGGCCCTGCAGAGGGGACTGTCCGTAACACCTATAGTGAAAAGATGTTTGTTTAGAAGGGCATGATCAGTTAGTGCTCCGCTTATCAGTCTGAGCTGCGGCCTCTTGAGCTGTTTCAGCTTCCGAGACAATCCGGGGTTGATCGTCGGGAGGGCCTCCTTGGCTTGCCTGCATGTACCTAGGTTAGTCCAAAATTGATGGTGTTCTACCTTGGTGTTATGTCGTAGTGTTCTCCGCAGCCATGCAACAGGTAGAGGTATGATGGGCTCGGGACCTACCACTTTTGCCTCTGAGCCACCTCTTGCTAAAGCATCCGCTGCGTCGTTGCCACGTGAGTTGCTGTGCCCTTTGATCCACTGCAGGGTTATGCTATTGGTGGTACATACCTCCGTTAGGATTCTGTGGCAATCGTATATAAGACCTGAGGTTATTTTGTGACTTTTCAGGGCTTGTAGAACCGATCGACTGTCGGAGAGTATGCGGATGGGGTATTCCGTTACCTTCCTAGAGGCGATTGCGTGAGCGGCCATTATTATGCCCATGCACTCTGCCTGGAAGACTGTGTTGTGGGCTCCTAATGGTGTTGAAGTATGTATGTTTAGGTCCTCTGAGAAAACTCCCGAGCCAGTGCCAGATCTTGTTTTGGACCCGTCTGTAAAGATTCTCAGCTCCCTTGGGTTGAGACCTTCGTGTGGGTCCTCGTACAGTTGAATCTTGTACTTTTTGTCGAAAACGAATTGCCTAGGTATCGCATCAGTTACCGCATCTATGAGCGGTTCCTTACTTACGGCCTCGTGAAGGATTTCAGTGTGTGGTATCCTAGGCGCCTTCCAGAGATTCAGCTTCTTTAGCCGCACCGCCGCAGCCATGGCCTCTTGTTTCACGAAGAGATGCAGCGGCGGTAGACCCAACGTAGCTTCCAGGGCTGCAGTTGGTGTAGTCCTCATGCAGCCCGTAGTTGCCATGCAGGCCAATCTCTGTAGTCGTTATAGTTTGGCTTCGACCGTGGATAGTTTAGTGCGTGGCCACCATACTATCGCGCCGTAGCATATGATTGGTCGGATTATTGCCTGATATAGTCATAGAGTGATCTTGGGATTCAACCCCCAAGTCCTACCTACCATTCTACGACATTGCCAGAAGGCGACCGTTGCTTTTTCAATTTTGTTGTTGAGATGAGTGCTCCAGTTTAGTCTGCTGTCGAGTATTACCTCTAGATACTTTACCTCAGATGACAATTGGAGCTCAGTATTGAACAGTTTTGGGAGGCGGTAGTTTCCCAAAGTCCGTTTGTTGGTGAACATTACCATCTCTGTCTTCCTTGGGTTGACCGATAGTTCGTTGTCGCAGCACCAGCGTTCCACTATCGCCAGTGCCGAGCGTGTAACCTCGCATACTGTACCTGCGTGAATACCTCTTGTCAGTATCACTATGTCATCAGCATATCCGATTGTGTAGTAGTGATTGTTGTTTAGTTTGGTGATCAGGTCGTTCACCACCAGGTTCCATAGCAGTGGCGATAGGACGCCCCCTTGGGAGCAGCCCTTAGCTACTAATGCTTGTTTGGTCTCATCCGTGCCGAGTTTAATGGTCCGCTGGCTCAGCATCTTGTTTATCCATTCGATTATAACTGCGTGGACTCCATGTCTTTCCAGCGCTGCAGTTATACTTGTGAATTTAGTCTTGACGAAGGCTCCCTCGATGTCAATGAAGGTGCCTAGGCACATAGTCTTGTTCTTGATTGCTACTTCAATTTTGGTCGTGACCGCATGAAGTGCAGAGTCTGTAGACTTGCCTGGGCTGTAGGCATATTGATTCGGATGCAGAGGTACGTGGGTTAGTACCGTCTCCCTCAGGTGTCTTTCGCATAACCTCTCCAGAGTCTTAAGTAGGAAGGAGGTTAGACTTATTGGCCTAAAGGACTTAGGATCGGTGTATTCACTTTTACCTGGTTTTGGTATGAAGATCACTTTGACATCTCTCCACCGTGTTGGCACATACTTGTGCGCCAGACAGGCGTCTAGGACGGAGGATAGCCCTTGAGTGAGTGTCTCCCCGACCCATTTCAATAGGGCTGGGAAGATTCCAACCGGTCCTGGTGATTTGAATGAGTCAAAGCTGTTAATTGCCCATTGTGTTCGTTGTGGGCTGATTACCTTGTTGGCCAGTTGCCATTCCTCTTCCGTCGGAATGACTGCTTCAGGTGGCCACCCAGCTGGGCTAGATATCTCGCAGCCTGGGAAGTGCGTTTGTACCAGAACACATTCCACCTTCTCCGGTGAGGTGGTGAATGAGTCGTCTGGCCTCCGTAGGGACCCCAGGGATATGGCAGAATTGTTGGAGAGAACTTTTCTTACCCTGTTGGTCTGCGCTGTTGACTCTATGTTAGTACAGAAGTTCCTCCACGAGTTGGTGCTTCTGTACCTTAGTCGTTTTTGTACCTGGACTTGGTGGCCTTATAGTTATCCCAGTCCTGGTCAGTTCCTGTGTTCATTGCTCTGTTCAGTTGCCTCCTCATCTCGCACCTGAGTCTCTCCAACTCAGGCCCCCACCAGTTGCTTTTGTTGCTACGGCCTGCTGGGGCAGATATGGGACATGTTTGTTGGTAGCATTCCAGCATTGTGTCGGTGAGGACGCTTACCTGTTTATCAATCTCATCGGTGCCCAAGATCCTGGGTGGAATCCTTGCCTGTTGTAAGGCTTGGCCAATACGTAAGGCGTATTGGGCTCGGTCTGTTTTCCTTGGATTCCGCCTCAGTGGCTCCGTGTGTCTGCTTGCCTGAAGGTCGAAGCGTATCCATCTATGATCCGAACATGACAGTTCCTTGGATACATGCCAGTTCGAGATGTGCTCCGATACTCCTCCTGTTGCTAGGGTCAAGTCAATGATCGTTTTACTTCGCCGGTTAACGAAGGTGGGTTCAGAACCTATGTTAATTATGTTAAGGTTTGTTGTGAATAGGTACTCAACAAGTTTGTTACCTCTATCGTTTCCTGTGGGCATGCCCCAGAGGGCGTGATGCGCATTGGAGTCGGCGCCCACAATGAGCTCCAGCCCCGCCTCTTCACAGTATCTGACCAGCCTGGTTAAGTCATGCGGTGGTGGATCGTCCGCCTCGGGCATGTAGACTGATGCCATGACCACCTCCGCAAGGCTGGTGTCCAGCGCCCCCTGCACCTTTATGGCGCACAGGTCTCTGGAACAGAAACCTGTTAGAGGTTGCATATGTATGTTGCTAGTAGTGTAAATGCACGTGCGAGGGTTTTCAGGCTCCGCATATACTGTTAACTTACCTCCCATATTGCGGAGTCCGCAGACAACGCCTCCCCTGACCCACGGCTCCTGGATCAGGATGATGGCCGTGTTGTGTACCTCCAACCACTTCCGGGTCTGAGCCGTTGCGGTTATACTGTGGTGGAGGTTGGCTTGGAGGATGTGGCTACTCAGCGAAGGGGACACCGCCATCGGAGTCAGAGTCCCCGACCGACATGTTGTCAGCCTCGCTGTTCCCCCCCTTTCGGATGGTCAGCCTGCCTAGCTCGTCCGCGCATTCCCCCCCGCTTTCCAAGTGGTCACCAAGAAGAAGGTCTTCTTCATCCATCTCGGAGGCGGGGATGTTCTGCTCTGGAGCCTGGGGCCCAGGGGCCACGACCAAGTCATCGGCCACCTGTGCCCCCTCTGCAGTGTCCATCGGCTGGGGGGATTTACATCCTCCGTATTTTCGGAGACGTTGATGGCAGGTGGGTTTTCCCCAAACTTGCCGCGCCCCTTCTGGAACTTCACGTACACCGTGCCCAACATAAAGCTGAGCCGGCGTCCGTGGTCTACCAGGGTTTGCACCAACGTCTCCGGGACGCTGACGATGACAAAAGTGTCAGCCGCCTGCCTGTCCATCTTATGTAGGAGCCACCTGTTGATGGCTGCCCACTTGTTTTGGAAGCGCAGCATGTGCGCAACCATCTTGTGGTCCTTGTGGACCCCAGGGAGCAAGATGCCGCAGCGGACTCGTCTTGGCAGCTCGCTCTGACGCTTTACCACCAGCTTCCCACCTGTTGAGAGGGCGATGGTGGCCACGCTGCGCTGCAGCCAGCTGAGGGTGTGCTGGTTGTCGCACCAGAGCCTCAGGGAGCCGTTGGTAAAAACGGGTTTCCCACGAAACGCCAACTCCTCAGCTTGGCTACTACCAGGCTTGAGTGCCTCCTCAACGAGGAGTCGCTCAATCTGGCGCTGTACCTCCTCAGATTGTTGCAGGCTGAGATGTTCCGTGGTGGCGGTAGTTACACCCACCAGCAGGTCCGTCTTGACCGCGCCCGCGTAATCAATCTGGGTGTTTTCCCCAGGTGGCCCAGTTTTCCGTCTCTTCTGCTCGCCCCTTGGAGAGATTTTCTCTTCGGGACGTGTCCGTTTGGCGGAGGACGGGGTACCCTGGTTACTTCCACCAGGGAGTGTAGATGTCGCCTCTCCCCTGGGGGGTAGACGACGTCGATGGCGAACCCTTTTGGGGCCTGCACCCTGCGGCTGCTGCGTCTGCGGCTGCTGCGTCTGCGGCTGCCGCTGCTGCGGCTGCTGCTGCCGTTGCTGGTGCTGCAGCTGCTGTGGTTGTTGTTGCTGTTGCCGCTGCTGCTGAGAGGGTGCGGCCAGGGCCACGTTGTTTTGAGCAGCCAGTCGCCTCTCCCTCTCCTTGCGACGCTGCTTGCTGTTTTTCTTGTGTTGCTTCTTCGGAGCAGCAGATGGAGGTGGTGGGGCGGGTTTGTCGCGCCTCGCCATCTTCCCCTTCTTCTTCCGTGGCATGGCGATGTCCCAGCCAGCCAATCCAGGGTCCGACTGGTAGTCGTCATGTAGACGAAGCGCCTCCTCAACCTGCCCCGGTAAGATGGGAGTTCCCACCTCCGGAACGGTTGGGGTTGCCTCCCGGGTCCGGCATTGCACCTGTACCTGGTTAGCAGGCGACGGCGACGTTGGCTTTCGGGCTACTGGGTTACCAGCGGCCTTCTTGCACCACACGGACTTCTGCGTCGAATAGGACGGCGCAACCTTTGGTTGGGTCGCATTTGCTTCCCTGGAGGCGCGCGTCGTTGAGGGGAGCCTGTTGGCGTCTACCCTTGTAGCGTTTGGTGTTGAGGGTCCGGCAGGTGCCGTACCCTCCAACGGGGTTTGGGATCTGGTTGTATCCATGATCTATATGTTTTTTATTTCACCTCTCGAGCTTCCCACCCGCCATGGACCTTTGGGGATGTCCTTCAGGACACCAGAAATACCCAAGAGGTATAGGTGCATTGAGTTGGGACTCATGCGCGACATCGGGAGCTGCAGACGTATGGCTGGTAGAGACGATCCTATCTCTCCCAGTGGTTCCACACGCCCTTGCCCCGTCAGCATGGCCGAGCCCCAGGCATCCTCCCGGAGGACGCCCCTCCCCACACCTTGCCTGCGGACCGTACCACCTCGACCGTACGGGACGCGTGTCCATTACCCTGCAGTGGCTCAGTTGCAGGGCTACCGTTTCGCCAGAAATTCGTACCTAAGGAATTCACCACCAGAGGGGGTAACTAACCCCGACCCCCTGTGGATCGTCGCTCCCAGGACTCCTGCATCCCCGCTGACGGCGATCAACTGCGCAGGACAAGCGCAGGTAGGTGAGTGTAGTCTGCTGTAGTCACCTACACCAACAGCAGAACCGGGAGACCTGAAAATACATGGCTAGCAATCTGGTCGAAACCATATTGCTAACTATGTTGTTCAGGCTACTCCAAAGTGGGTCATACCCCACTCGGGTTTTTAGGTCCTTGCGGGTTACGACATTGCTCTCACACTTAGCTACTGGTGGTCCGGGGTGGATAGAATGTGCGACGCCCGTTTCCGACCACCAGTATTTCCAAGGGGTGCGACCCACCTCACAAGTGAAGTGGGTTCCTCCCTGGCCTGCGTCGGCAGTGCCAGAGTAGACGGCGACGCGTGTGATGAGCTTGAGAGGGTAAGCCTGTAGCTCAGCGTCGCACATCTGAGCGTGCCTACACCCCTCCTCCCCCCGCAGGTGTATCGTTCTACAGTACATATGGCCCATGAAAGTTTCGACAGAGGCTGATGTGCCTCTTGTGATATGTGAACCTGTGTGATAATTACCACACTAATGGGGTAAAGTAGCACCATATGTACTGTAAAGGATAATTATGAAATTGTCCAATATTAGTTGAAATGAGAGCCAAGACAAATTTTCCGCAATTGAATATTGGATCTATTGACCAGTTAAAATTTCCATAGAACATGAAACATCGGGAATAAGAGTTTCAAAGTCCTGATATGACATGGTATATGCATCATCGTTTTTATCATTACAGTTATAGAACGAGTAAACAACTGCGACTTTTTCCATATTTTGTGTGGTAAATTTGATTCTATGATGATCAAATAAGTCCTTGATTATAAAATTTAAATAACTAATAAAATGAGTATGAGTATGAATAAGAGTTAAAACTTATGTCAAATTTCGACTCCATAGCTTGCTATTAGTCTTACAGTGCGATAAAAATTCAGATGCCTAGTCATAAGATGAGAAATATTAAATCATTTACTTGACATGAGATATACTTTAGGAGCTAAAATCTTTGAGGAAAAATTTTGAGTTCTTCACTCATCCAAATCATCATTTGTCAATTTAACGACTTAATATAAATCCTTAAGATAAGAATTTAAAACTTTAGATATGAATATCTAAGTATATTTTTGCCGTTTAAATATTTTTTTATGGAATTAATATTATGTTGATATTGTCAGAATAATCAAACCATTTCTTACAAATTGTCCTAAAATCCAAACCCGCCTCAGGAAGGGTCTAATTTTTTTCCTAAAAAAAGGTTAATGTTATTCAGTTAGTATATTTGAAATAGTACTCTGATAATTTCGAAATGGTAGGCTTAAAAATAAATTGGGGACATTTTTTTTACTAATATCGTATTCTTAATTCAAGATTGTAATCTGACAGTTCTCTCCATACAAAATGATTTACAATGTAGGGCAGGAGCTGTCAGATTATTGTCTTAAATTAAAAATATGATATTAGTCTTAAATCCAACCCGGCTACTAAAATGGACTTAAATTAGCTATGCAGGTATTATTACGTACCTTAAGGATTGTTTCGGTGGATTAGTCTTCAAGAACTTTATAAGAAAGTAGGCTTAAAAATAAATTGGGGACATTTTTTTCTAATATCGTATTCTTAATTCAAGATTGTAATCTGACAGTTCTCTCCATACAAAATGATTTACAATGTAGGGCAGGAGCTGTCAGAGTATTGTCTTAAATTAAAAATATGATATTAGTCTTAAATCCAAACCGGCTACTAAAATGGATTTAAATTAGCTATGCAGGTATTATTACGTACCTTCAGGATTGTTTCGGTGGATAAGTCTTCAAGAAATTTATAAGAAAATGTGTTCATGAATAGAACGCTTCCTACAACACTACAAATATGGAAGCCGATCAGTAAATTAGATAAAAACACCCATGGCTCCAATACTTGTAGCTACCATATTTGGGTAATATTCAGTTTTAAAATTAAGGTTATGTACCTACATGCTTCGTCCAGTATGTAAATTCACAGAACATTGATGAAATAACACATTGTTTTTATTTGAATGCTACAATATGTTATGTTCTTGTTCCCACCCAGGTAGGTATAACTGTAAACAATGTAAACAAACGTTTAAATGTAAACAATGAGTTAAAAGAGCTGGTAGCCTGGTAAGACGTCCGACTTTCAATCCGGAGTTCTCGGGTTCAAACCCCGACTCGTACAGTCACCATCAGATATATCGGAGCGGCCAAGGTAGTCACAAATATCTAAACAACGCCTCTATGATCAAGGCGAAAAAAGGTTTCTGTCAGTAGAAAAGCGCGGCAAATTCGAAAAATCGCTGGCAACACCTGTCTGAATAATTCGATAACTGTGCATAATTTGTGTTTAATCTGTGGCAATGTAACTTTTTAAATTTAAAAAAGTTAGTTTTGTTACCTTTCATTTTAAAGTTTCAGATTGCGTTTTTTTATTATTTACTTGTTTATTAATAAGTGTATCTGTCACCACTGTTCAATAAATTAATGTACTTACTAAACGAAGAAAGCTCAGCTAGGATATTATTATAGGTAATGTACCATAAATACCTTATGCAGGTATTTTGCGTGATAAATGTGGCTTTGAGGTTATGCAAAGTTCTGTATTGAATTATCATTTGAAGTTCTTTCTTTCAGTGTAAATCGGATAATTAAAGAGAAAACTGGTGCCAAATGAAGTCCAAGAACGTTTGGTTGTTGTCGCTCAAGCGTTCCGGTAATATTTATTGGACGACAGCGCCATCTTTGGAGTATGAAGTATAAACCAAAGGTTCGACAGAAGCTGCCGGACGTGGTGGCGCATTGGACCGGTGAAGTGGTTCCCAACAATTAACACTACGCGGCGCCACTGAAGAGGTACCGAGGTGGGGTCGTGATAACGAGGACTCGGCCAGCACTTTGCCATCGAGCAGCGTCGCGAGCGGTCACAATTGTATCCTTCCAATCGTTTCACTTTTCTTAAGCTTACATTAATTTGCGGTAATAAAAGTAATAACCTGTATCTAGTAATCTACTTAATGGTTGCCTTATAGAATGTTGATTATCATTATTAGTTGCCTATGCATTTTACATGTAATTGAACATACATACGACTATTATAAAGGCTGTTAAGTAATCTAAATATACATTACTTTAAATTATACTTCTCCTGTACCTGTTCACGTCTTATACTGGTGTTTCAAATAAAAAGATGTTAATATAACCCTCGTGTATCTTTTATCAGAAGTGTTGCGTACCTCGTGCGCCCACAACAATGCCACGTGCTCGGAAGAGAAAAGCGGGGAAAAGGAGATCGCGCCATCGGTCCACTACATCTGAATCCTCATCTACGAGCTACAGCAGTTCAAGCAGTTCGTCAAGCAGCGACAACAGCCGCGCTAGGAAGCGGCGTAGACGGCAAAAGAACAAACGAAGCCGAGATGCACTGTCAACCGTGAGTCAAAACATTGTTTTATCGTTACTGATTCCCGAATTCGATCCGTTAATCGACGACATTGATAGATGGTTAGACGTAGTTGAGGCTAATGCACGTACCTTCGGGTGGTCAAACAGTATAATAACGTATCAGGCACTACAAAAATTGAAAAATACCGGTAAAATTTGGTTAGATGCTTTTCAAAAGAATGAGTGTAGATGGACAAATTGGACATGGAAACAGTGGATTGGTATGTTATCAGACACGTTTCAAGTTAAACTAAATACTTTTGTGCTTCTTAAGGAACTGATAGAATCAAAACCACTGCCTAAGCAGTCATTATATGAATTTTACTTTAAACAAAAAGCCAAAATTGATAGGTTACATCTAGGTTTTCGAGAACGTGACGTTATATCAATTATTGTTGGTTCAATAGGCGACGTAAACATTATAAGCGCTGCGGAAGCGGGTAGTTTCAAGTACTGTGACGAGCTCGCTTCATTTTTGCACGGGAAAACCTACACAGAACCCGAGAAACCCGAGCTTAGCAAAAATAATACGACATCCAAACATCCTTTTCGATCGACTAACATGATTCCTAATCAAACCGTCACAGAGAATATAGTATCCAGTAGTGCAACTGAGACTTCTATACCAAGGAGTAACAAAACTGCAACAAACGGTGTTATTTGTTACCGTTGCGGTGAACCGGGGCATAGAAGAACCAATTGCACTTTTAAAGATAATGTTAAATGCACTTCATGTAATCAATTGGGACATTTAGAAAAAGCTTGCAAATCAAAAACAAATATGAAAGTCGAAAAGGATGCGGAAGTCAAAATGATTAATGATTCTAAAGGAATTTTTTTCAAAAAAAATATTTTAGACGAACCCAATGTGAAGGTTTCTTTGATATGGGGGCTGCTTGTTCTCTGATAACGGAAGATTTTGTTAGACGGAATAACTTACGCACATTTCAGTTGAACGCCCCTGTCAACCTTTTCGGATTTAGGAACGATTTATCGGCTCAGGTGACTCATGCTGTGGCAGTTAATTTAAAAGTCGATTCAGTCGCGTTGATTACGACGTTTTATGTAATTGACACGTTGTCAGGTGGCGACATTCTAATAGGTCGCAATTTCACTGAAGATAAGAGGATTATGTACGTTCGATACGGTGATAACTTAACATTTCAATCGGTCAAGTCATTGGAGGTGCTTAATATTGACATTAATGTACTGAATAGTGTTAACAATAAGGAACATGAATCAATCCTAAAAGGATTTTTTTCAAAATATCCGAAATGTATATCCAATGACTTGACAGATTTGGGTAAAACAAGCTGTGTTGAACTAGATGTTGAATTGACAACTGATAAACCAGTATTTCAACGACCGTATCGAATGTCTGAAGCGGAAAGAGCTACCACGCGCGAGATAACTAATGATTTACTAAAAAGTGGCATTATTCGTAATAGTAATTCACCTTATGCGAGTCCTGTACTCCTCGTTAATAAATCGACAGGAGCCAAACGCCTATGTGTCGACTACCGACAACTTAATAAGATCACGGTCAAGGAAAAATACCCAAAGCCCTTAATCGAAGATCTTATCGATAGGCTTAGGGGTTGTAAATATTATACCTCGCTAGATTTAAAAAGTAGTTATCACCAAATCTTAGTCAAACCCGAATCGATTCATAAATTAGCCTTCGTCACAAGTGATGGGCATTTCGAGTATGTACGTATGCCTTTTGGGGTAGGCAATGGGCCCGCGGTATTCCAACGACTGATGAATACAATCTTAGGTAATTTGCGTTTTGGGCGTGTCATTTGCTATATGGACGATTTGCTCATTGCCACAGAGACTGGAAGAAAATATCGCGTGCTTAGATAATGTGTTGCAACTCCTTGCAGACAATGGTCTAACTATAAATATTGACAAGTGCAATTTTTTTCAAACAGAGGTCACCTTTCTAGGGTACCTAGTCTCACAAGAGGGTGTGCGGCCTAGTGATCGTAAATTGAAAGCAATAAATGAGTTTCCTATCCCAAAGACTGTTCACCAGCTAAGACAATTTCTGGGACTTATAAACTATTTTCGAAAGTTTATTAAAGATTGCGCTTTACTTTGTAAGCCTCTAAGTAATTTACTAAAAAAGGACTCTGTGTGTGGCAATAGAGCGACGAGCAAGACATAACGGTAGTAAAATTAAAGGGTGCCTTAGTAGATAACGTCACACTAAGCATTTTTGATCCGAAGTTGCCAATAAATCTATATACTGATGCGAGTCGCGATGGTCTTGGGTGTATTTTAATGCAAACTACGGAAAATGGCGAAAGACCCGTGCATTTTTATAGCCGTCAGACAAGTAATGACGAAAAGAAATACCATTCTTTTGAGCTTGAGCTATTAGCCATAATTACAGGTTTACAAAAATTTCGTCACTACTTGTTAGGAACGCAGTTTAAAATAATTACTGATTGTAACGCTGTGAGGTATGCATTAACAAAACAGGAAATAGTGCCACGCATCAGTAGATGGGTTTTGTACACTCAAGAGTTTACTTTCGAAATTCAACATAGAGCTGGGTCTCAAATGCAACATGTCGACGCTTTGAGTCGTAACCCGGTTAAAAATGACGACATATCAACGACAAGGGACGAAGTCATGTTAATAACTGAGGGCGATTGGCTTTTATCAGTGCAATTATTAGATCCAAATGTCAGTAAAATTAGGGAAATCTTACAGTCAGGCGAGGCCGAAGCGAATAAACAATTGTTTAATGAATACGAATTAGTCGGTAATAAGGTGTACCGTAGAACAGAATTTGGTAGACGCTGGGTAGTTCCAAAGAACTGTATATGGCAGGTTATCCGATTAAATCACGACGATGTTGGGCATTTTGCGGTGGACAAGTCAGTCGAAAGAACAAGAGTTAAGTATTGGTTTCCAAGATTAAAGAAAACTGTCGCAAAATACATAAAAACTGCCTTAATTGTATTTATAATAAACATGTCCACGGCAAAAAGTCCGGAGAGCTTTACCCTATACCTAAACATTGCAGACCGTTTCATACGTTGCATTTAGATCACCTGGGTCCCTTTGTCAAAACTACGCAGCAAAACACTCACTTGTTGGTAATGGTAGATGCATTTACAAAGTTTGTATTCATATCTGCTGTCAAGAACACAAAAAGTCAAATAGTCATAAACGAATTAAATAAATTATTCAAATTGTTTGGGTCACCGAAACGGGTTATTTGTGATGCAGGTAGTGCTTTCACGTCAAAACTGTTTACTGAATTTTGTAAAACTTCAGGAATTAGGGTTCATATTATTGCCACGGGTGTGCCACGCTCTAACGGACAGGTAGAGCGTTATAATCGGACCATTTTAGACGCTTTACGTAGTTTAGGCGCCGACACGGATGACAATAAATGGAACCAACATATTACAAAAATACAGCAAGGAATTAATAGTACAATTAATAAAACAATAGCAGCGGTGCCAAGCGATGTATTTTTCGGGTATCGGATTCGGACTAGTAATGACGGAATCACTGATGATGATACTGTTGAGAACTCGTTCGATGTGACGGCGCTCAGGAATCAAGTCGATTCTAACATCAAAAAGAATGCCGCAATACAAAAACTAGCGTTTGACGCTAAACGTAAAAAAGCGCCTAATTATATGGTAGATAATTTGGTGGTGCTTAAGATTCCGAGCCAGTCAAATGAAGGCCAAAGTACAAAGTTATTGCCGCTTTACAAAGGGCCATTCCAAATAACCGAGGTTCTAGGCAAGGATCGCTATAGGGTTGCTGACATGAGAGGAGCAGAAAGAACTTCAAAGCGGTACGATGGTACTGCATGCGTTGAGAACATGAAACCATGGATCAACTTTGCAGCAGATTCTGACTCCGAACGAGATCCGGATGTTGTCAACAATATCGAAGGTAACATCTACCCATAGCAATCAACATTTGCATAAAATAGTTCATCTAAAGATAAAGAAATAAGTAAATGTTTGTTAGAATTTGTTGATTAAATTTGTAGCCATTTATTGTCTCGTAAATCTCACTAATAATAAATATTTGGTAAAGTTGATATACTTACTCGAACATACCATTACTTACATTACTTCGATCCTAAAAGTTGTTCTTGATCTAATGCAGTAGCCTCTAGTAGTACTTAAATTGTATAAAATAGGAAGTGAACAGTGAACGTCACTTACTATTTTTATTGGGTATGTGGACCACGTGGTGATACACGACTTGTAATCTGAACATTACAAGTTCAAACCACAATGGGGAGCGAGTTGGCCGGCGATGGGATAACGCGCTCCGCCCGGTTAAAACACTTTATTTACTTGCACTAATCTTTGTATGGCTGCTTTATTTATATAGTTGTTGAACAAACTAACTTAGACATTTGTGTACTGTCCTCAGCTCCTGCATAAGATCCGGACGTGGCTCGGGACGAGCACGTACTCCAGGCTGGCCGGATGTTGTCGCTCAAGCGTTCCGGTAATATTTATTGGACGACAGCGCCATCTTTGGAGTATGAAGTATAAACCAAAGGCTCGACAGAAGCTGCCGGACGTGGTGGCGCATTGGACCGGTGAAGTGGTTCCCAACAATTAACACTACGCGGCGCCACTGAAGAGGTACCGAGGTGGGGTCGTGATAACGAGGACTCGGCCAGCACTTTGCCATCGAGCAGCGTCGCGAGCGGTCACAATTGTATCCTTCCAATCGTTTCACTTTTCTTAAGCTTACATTAATTTGCGGTAATAAAAGTAATAACCTGTATCTAGTAATCTACTTAATGGTTGCCTTATAGAATGTTGATTATCATTATTAGTTGCCTATGCATTTTACATGTGATTGAACATATGTACATACGACTATTATAAAGGCTGTTAAGTAATCTAAATATACATTACTTTAAATTATACTTCTCCTGTACCTGTTCATGTCTTATACTGGTGTTTCAAATAAAAAGATGTTAATATAACCCTCGTGTATCTTTTATGATTAGTATGAAACTAATAATGGCAACCTGTAAAAAAATATGAGGGGTCAATGATCTGTCCGCCAAAAATGCGGTAGTGTGCGTGAAGTCTGGTTGTGTGTGAATCAGGGTATTTTGACAGAATCTGAAAATTCTCCCACATATACCCGACCCTTAAAATGGTTCCGCCAAAACCCGAGCTCTGTAAGTGATAGGTCGAACACCCTTGCTGCCCGCTCAGATATGTTAATGGACACTACATCTGTTTACTTAGGCCGGTGCGAGGAACTACCCCCTGTAGTGTACTGTTCATTTAATTTAAAAGCCGGTTTAAAGGGATTTCAAGCATTGTTCAATCGTTACCGTGAATGCCTTAATTAACATACATAGGGACGTAATAGATTATTAATATTAAACGTTCTAGTGCTCGCACGCTAATGCCCAATAGTCGACATCCAGCTGTCACCTTTATTGTGAGTAAATGACATTTTTGGTGGCATGTAGGTCTGGGACAGAGTCCAGCACTGGGATGTTTACCTTAATACTATCTTTTATTATTTTGAGAAGGTACCGTATTCTAACTTAAGACTTAACGTTTAGACACGATACAACTTCAATATAACTCTCCTTCTTCACTCTCGTTTCCTCATGACTGAGGGTCGCGACAGCAATCGTCGGTAACTTTTTTCACGAAAGCTTTCCATACGGTTCTATGTTCAGCTTTTCGGATAAGTAGATGTCTGCAGGTTTGCTTGGCAGGCTTCCTCCACCGCGTCGGTCCATCGGGTGGGTGATCTTCCACTGCTTCTTTTTCCTTCCACTTGGCCGACAACAATAACTACAATACATCTAACACCTAAACGACTGAATAAGAAATTTGCTTGAAATTATTCCGATGCAACTCCAATAGAATTTAAATATTGGTTGATTATTTGTTGTGTGTTTGTTGGGGATAGTTTGTGTTTTTTTAATGTATTGTTTATGTATTTTAAAGTTAGAATACGGCACCTGTTTAATTAAGACTATAGCAGCCAGACCCTCAGTCTGAATATTTTTGTCTTCGCAATAGAAAAAAATAACAGATTTCTCGACTCTCACAATGGTAAAGGACATTCGGTAATAAAGTTCATAGTCATAGTTTTTTTTTGCTCGAATCATGTTCTAAATAACCCTAGGGGTTCCAAGTAGCCCTACCCAGCGCTACCCATTTTGTTTAGACCAACGATATTACAAGGCAATATTCTGTATTAGTCTTTCAATTTAGTTAAGTGTGCATTGCACCGATGATTGTGAAATACAGGAACGAGTATAAAATATGCACTGCTCTCCTGCCGCTGTAAATCACACATTAAAATAACCGTAAAACTTAACACCCCTCATGCGTCGTTAACAAAATCGGATTTACAAGCTAACATCGTACATGAGGCTCATTCCGAAGCGTAAAATATAATTTATATCTGAAGCTGGCACGGTAGGTACTATCGGGTTCAGAATTGCATGGCCAATTAATGAATGAATTCATTGATAAATTGACCATGCAATTTTGAACCCGATGGTACCTACTAAATAGTCCATACCGACCAATCCGACAATGATACTCAAATTACTCTATATTATCAATTGTGCTATATAATTAAAATTGTGTTAGGATGGTTGTTAGTTTGCGCTTATGTGTGCAAAAAAAGATGTCTTAAAAAAAACTTCATGTCATTGCGCAAGTGCCATGATCCACAAGGTTGCCAGTTAAGACCTAGACGAGTATAGCTCTATACCTACATAAATTAGGTACATTGAGTTATTTGTGGGCGAGTGGCGACAGGCGTGACAATGAAATTCGTTATCTGCCATCTGAATCCGCCCCCATAACGCAGCATATTTGTCAACTGCAACCGAAGTTAATCTGCAATCTGGCTATAGCCGTATCATTAAATTCGTGAAGGTGCAAACTGAAGCTGAGTGCGCTATATTTTAAACGTAATGGCGGCCGTTTGCTACGAATTGTAATAAATTACTTACATTTATCTCGCGCTCGGTCGGGCTAATTGGCTGTGTGTGGACGCTGCAGCCTCTGTTTGAACTGCTACGATATTTACTACTGAATAAAGCTATTTGAATTGGAAATACAGCAACTACGTTGACTCTATTAAAAATGAATCTATAAGGTTACAAGGTATACAAATAATGTATAGTCGGAGTATATCTCTTACACACCTACAGACTTTAAAATCCTTTAACATAGAGTGGTTTTAAAATCATGTCTTCATATCAACAGCAGCATTATGCAACAGCCATCTAAAAACATGTTTTCTCCAAATTCTCCACGACCTGAAAGAAACTCAGTCCTATTATAAAACACATACAACCACGGAAACGTCTCGAAATGCGGAAATGCTTGTAGCCAAACTACGGGCATGACTCAGCGAACATTATATTATATTTTACTTTTTAGAGCACCAATGATTTTCCTCTTACATCAGCGATTTCGTGTTGGCAAGTTTTCGACTGTTAAATATAAATCTAACTTATGGGTGTCGAAAAATCATTCCCGCGTCATAAATTGTAGCACCAGGGGTGGGCAACAGTGAAAAATTGCAGTTGCTGTGTAATCGTTGTGTCGAACCGAGGGCGCTAATGTTGCAAGTTAAATGTATCTCACAAAACATTTATTATATCTGAAATCCAGACGATCTCGGTCGGTTTCGTCGCCAGGCGTTCCATTTGTCATGCGACATCGAGAGGTACAATCTTAGTCAATCATTATAATTACAAATAAGTCGGTAGTCGGGCCTCGGTAAACCAACACTGTTAAATATTAAGTTAAAACCGCATGTTGTGACCCAGTTTCCAATACAAATTAAAGTTTTGTTCCTGTCAACCCCTCGGACGTATTGTGCCGACTATTCCGAGAGAATGACAGGCGAACCCCAAGGAAGCCCCCTAAGTCGAGTGGGGGCGCCGCGGTTGCCCCTTGTGGTCGTACCCTCAGGCGAATTATAGGCCTACAGCCCCTGAATACTAAGAGGCGGGATAAAAATTCACCCCACAGGTAGCCGCTTCTAAGCCGACACATAACTTGGTCTCACGAGCACGCGACGGTACGAGCAAATCCGCTATAGGAACAAATCAATCCCTTGTACAGGATTTGAAGATCAGAGCGGGTAAAGAAACAAACACGCTATGTAGGTTTGGTATTGTTGATCCTTCAATAACAATCTCCCTTATATCAAGCAAGTCTAATACATTTGAAGCAAAATTAGGTCAGTAGAAAGGTGTGTAAGTGGTGCTGTGAATAATCGCTTTACAGTAAAGATGGAGGACATTCTTTTTATGGTGGTATTTGTAGCTATTTTTAAATATCTAACAACATTTTATTGTCGGTCTACAAACTCTTAAAAAAATCGTTACGTTGAGTAATTGTTTAGTTGTTGTTTGTAATTGTTACTTCATTTGTTATTAATGTATTTATTGAAAATTTGTTTGGTGAAAAGAGCAATCTAATCCCTTGAACTGCACCTGACGAATAAATATCAAAGAAGATGCTAATATCTAAATGATAGCTCATATTATTATAATGAGACCATCGTATTCTAAATGGTCCACTTTTGTCAATAGGCATGATGGATTTTTTTTAATGTATGGTATCGATCGATTTGTTTTGGTGTGAGGATCAACTGTCTATATGGGGCCAATTGCGTTACAGCAACACGAAAGTCAGAAATTAAACTTAAGTTCGAGATTTGTATTTGTTTCTCAAAACGCTCTTAACAAAATGACGTCACGATCAAATAGTTTCCTGTTTAAAGTATTGAAAAATTATGAAATTGTTATTTTTACAGTGAAATGCGGCGTTTATGTATATGGTTGCCATACAATTTATTTTACAGTAAAATGTAAAAAATGGAATGGTCTCATTGTTTCTTTTTTTGTTTTTTTTATGAAATAGGAGGCAAACGAGCAGACGAATCGCCTGATGGTAAGCAATTAACGCCACCCATGGACGCCTGCAACACCAGAGGGGTCACAAGCGCGTTGCCGGCCTTTAAGATGGGAATACGCTCTTTTCTTGAAGGTTTGAAGGTCGTATCGGTCCGGAAATACCGCAGACGACAGTTCATTCCACAGTTTTGTTGTGCGAGGCAGGAAGTTTCTCGAGAAACGCACAGTTGAGGACTGCCAACCATCTAAGTGGTGATGATGGTAATGCTGTCGCGTAGGACGATGGCGGTAAGAGGCGGCAGGGATTAATCCGAACAATTCCTCGGAGCACTCTCCGTGATAGAGGCGATAGAAGATGCAGAGCGAGGCTACATCTCTACGCAGCGCCGAGGAGTCAAGCCTATCCGTAAGATCCCGGCAGCCGACAATTCGAGTCGCTCTCCGTTGGATGCGGTCAAGAGGGAGAAGTTGGTACTGGGGCGCTCCCGCCCACAGATGAGAACAGTATTCCATATGTGGGCGTACTTGTGCCTTGTAAAGCTGGAGGCGGTGGGCCGGAGTGAAATACTGCCTCGATCTGTTGAGCACACCGAGCTTTTTTGAGGCCAACTTGGCCTTACCCTCTAAATGGCCGCGGAACTGGACTTCACTCGAAATGTCGACGCCAAGGATTCGGACACGGACGGATTCTTTAAAATATCGTAAATTTTTGTGAAATTTTGAAGCCTCATTTTGCATCCTATCAACTAAATGTTATTGCATAATTCCACATGCGTCATTAATGTAATCATCCCTATTAATTGTGAACCCGACAACTAACACGTCACCACTGTCACTATAACGTTTAACGTGTCTTATTGATGTCGGGCAAATCTTTTTAAATATCTATTTCACACTCAGATTTGCTAACTAATTAATAAAAAAAAAATCAGATCATCGAACAGGCCAAACGTCAATTCTGGGCCACCTGATATAAACCGTATACAGTTTGTACTGCAATGTAAAATAAATACTCATTTTATTACTAAAGTAGACAAAATATTGCAAAAAAATAAAACGGGAATTAGAAATACTAAATAAATAAACATTATGTTGATTTTTCCGCGATTAAAATACAGCAAGACAAGTCGTTAACGTCCTTATGGCATTGACATAAAGTTTAACTTCACCCTGGCCTGAAACGGGATTGTTTTTTGGTTTGACACTGTCAATGTATACCGTTACATAATCTGCGTTTTGATACTGTTCGGTAAGTTAGAACATTACACGGAAGTTTAAATTAGAAATCGACTGTATTAAAACGCCTAAAGATTGAAAATGCGTATTTTAGCATTTTTGATCGGAGTTTGAATATTAAAAGTGGGTTTCATAATGGCATAATATCATGCTCCTTCGATAACGAAACGCATCTTTTTTTCAATTTTGTAATGTCAGATACTAGTGCTATCGCACTTAACGTTGGTGAACCTTATCCCTTCGCAATAGGTGTTAGGAATGTTCAGTTAATAGTATCAACGATGGTTTGACAGCCGTCTTTGTTTACCGAAATACAGGAACTAATAATACGATCAAAATATGACTTTTTATTATTTCATCATGATTCCCGATTTGTTTTCAAGTCCGCTTTTGTACATTATCTTTAAAAATCGGTACTTTTTTTACATTAATATATAAATCATTGGCAACCACGCTTTCAAATATTGTCCTTGTCAGATTAAAGTTTTAAATGCATGATTTTTCAGTTTTCCACTTAGATTTCGCAATATTTTTACCACCATCCTGATCTAGAAATTATGACGATTCTTTAAAGGTTAGAACAATTCCTAAACGGTCCTAAATAATCTGGGCCAGATCACCTAACAAAAATTGACGATCTCCTTTTTACACTTCTAATCCTGCCCAAAACCAATAACAAATCATTTTCTGCGAATACTATTCCATGGAAACAAATGCGGTTATTTACACGTCGTCGCGAAAAATTAAGCAGCGCTACGTATGTAGCGAGCGCGACAGCGGGCCCTATTTCCCGTCACGTAGCGAGGCGCAAACGAGCCGACGCGGCAAACGAGTCGGTACCGCAACAAAATAGTCCGACGGAAGCCTGTCCCTGTCCTCGCTAACGAGCTAAATGAACGTGTAACAATAATGTTATGCTGTATTATTATTTAGGATTCGTGCTACCAAACTTATAACCCAGTAAAACAAGTAATCAAGAGTATTCCACATTATTTTCTAGAAACGCGTAAAGCATTGCAATGCAAGAGGTTGAGTATGCCTATATGTATGGCTAGCACCTATTACACAAATCCCAGGCTGGAGCTGCATACACATTTTAACATTCTTATATTAGCGTGCATCTCTTTTGCACCAATATAATAATATAATATAAATAAGAGAAGAGATGCACTGACTTTGATATCAAACAAATTCATATTTTCAAATTTTGAATACGCTTTCTAGGAATTCCGCGGCGCGCCCTGTTTCGCGCTGAATCTTTCAGCCTTCATCGTGGGTTACCTACTGACACGATTTCTTTGTAAAAGTCCACTTTTGTGTAGTGTCAAGAGGCAAAGCATGCGGAAGGAATATTAATAAGAAAAGTGTTTGTTAAGTCTTTGTATCAAAGGAAAAGGTTGTCACGTCACTAAATCTAATTAAGTATTTTGATGTGATGTAGATAGAAGACTGTGTCATGTCTTAAATGCGCCATAGTCACGTTTGAGTCGTGGGTTTGAGCAAACAGCGCGGCCTATCCGCCGAAACAGAAATAAGTCAATCCGATTCTTATTTTTACTTTTATTCCTTTCGATCGGCACAAATACGTTACAAAACGAACGCCTCGAAAATCTGGGACACGAGTTTCAAATACGGGAAAGTTAATCCTATATACGGGCCGTATAGCTTCTGAAGATGTAATAAAAAGAGTAACGTTATTTATGTTATGAGTACCCTTATTTAAACACTGGTATCAACGAAGTGGAACGTCTGAGATTATACATATCTACTCCATCCGTTATGTAAAAAATAGGTAGTAAAGTAATGTGATGTAAAGCATTGTTTAGTATGTATTTGCAAATATGTAGTAGTTATGTTAATTGTAAGTACAAATAATTGTGGTTTAGTACCGGCTTTTGCATCTAGGTAAATAGAACGGGACGAGGAAGCAAACCACTAAGTAAAGTAGGTATATTAATTGAGCGCTCACGGAAAATTACGCTCCCAGAAGTGTACTTTAATATTTTTCAAGTATTTCCCTAGAAAAAATAATATTGCAAATTCTTGCATATTTATTTTTCATAGTCACAACTGACTGTCTTAAAAGGGGCAGAATACTGATTTAAATTCACCTACCTCTGTAATAAATTTAAGAGCTGTAAAAAAGATAGGCTTAATTTAATTAAAACCGTATCGCGAAAACATTTTTCAGACAATTCCATAATAAATAGGACAGTAATTTAATTCAAATCTCGTCTCCCTAATTGGGGTGTTTGTCAAGAGAATTTATTTAACGGGACTGTTGGATGGCATTAGCTGTGCAGTTTGTTCCCTAAAGAGCGTGGAGTAATGAGTTTTGGTTTCAGAGGCGCGGGGCCCGTAAGCATTCTCGATGCACTTGTGCAAAACTAATTGGCTCGGGCAACTTCAACTGAATAAAAATCCATTTGGTGCGGCGGCGTGCCGCCCGCTACGCTTCACTTCGCGAGCTCTAGTGCTGTTCCTTTGCCATTACGTTTTTTGTAATGCTTTTTGTTAGTTTTGCCGTCACCAAATGGAAATGATGCGTTTTTTACTGTCCGCACAGTTTCTCGTTCCACTGGACAGCACCAAAGTTACCACCCAGTTTCGCTTCACGTAGGAAAATTCAATTAAACGCGACTCAGATCGAATAAAATAAACTCCGTTGCCCAGCTTTTCGGAAATGCAAAAGATTAATCTATTTGTATTCAACTTAGCACGCGAAATTGTTACAAAATTTTGATAATGCTGAGTTTACCCTCGTACCCTAGAGGTTTAATTAAAATTGGAGCATGGACACCTTCTTTGAAATTTTATTTTAGGCAGGGAAAATACACATTAAATATGGGCCGGTTTCTTGGACCTCTCAATATTTGAGGCGCAATTTAGTATTTTAGCATTGCTAGGGACAAATGTGAAATGCAATCCGCTCCGTGAACGTGACAAGGACTCTAATTATTATATAATGAGCGCGTCCATGAACAAATTTTGCCTTAAACTTTTGCGTGAAACTGTGGCGATGTACAGTTACAGCTCCAAACTAAGTAATTACATAGCACACTTTTGTAGGTTGTATGTTGCTATGTTAATACTTTGTAAACGGCGGTAATTTTAAATTATCATTATCGCTGGTTTATCATTATTGTGCATTGCGTGTACATATATTATAATTACTCAACCCCTATTCTTGTAATGTTGTTTCTGTCAGTTGTTTATTAATATTTACGTTTCCTAAAAAAATAAATTGAACATGCGACGAATTTGTAGCAGTGCGAATTTGTTGGCCCCTGGAACCGGACGTTCTTCCCTTCAAAGGTACGGAAGCTTAATATCGAACATAAATGCGAGCGTCTGAATATGGGCTAAGTACGACTGGTACGGCTTAACCCGATATGAAAGGGCACAATAGTGCCCGGTGGAGCAGGGCTGATTGACCCACTATAACCAAACCCATTAACGCGTCATCGCTCACACAATAAATATTGAAATTGCTTTTCGTAGTGTCAATGTTACATAGCAAATGTGAAATTTTCATAACAGCTTCAATCTAGCCACACAGTCATTTATATAGGTCAGAGTTCATTGAAATCACTTTAAATATGTTACGAGCTTTGAAGAAGTATTTCCAAGTATAATGAACTCATGAATTACTTTAACACTTAGGTACCTACGATTTTACTTTCGTTTAAGAATTCATACGTCACAATTAACAGCACGTCTAAAGTATACCCGTAATCAAGTAATCACGTCCTTTTAAACAGTTTTATCTAATATGTGAGTTTTAAAAATGGATGCTACCTGAATTATAAAAAAAGTTTAACAGTGAGATTCATGAGTGACAGCTTATTGATTGCTATTTATTTACCTGTAGGTTACATTTTGCCTTACACACAAACGCACAAACTGCACAAACGTCACTTATGAATTTGGACCATTCATACAAAAATCGGCACATCTAGCAGAATTGACTGTAGGATGTATGTATAAAGCAAAAGGGAAAGATGTCCATTAACTGTGAAGTAAAACTTCCCTAACAATTCGAAAAGATCCCGTCGAAGTTAGCAAACTTTACGGGATTACTGCAATTCTATTGGAAACTTACCAAAACATTCGGCCACTTATAAATCATAGCGTTTTCCGATATGTGAGATAAAGTGCAGCTCGCTCGTCCCCGGATTAACTGTTGTCGTATTTACGGTGATCGATCGCAGCACTAGCCCAGTCGTGGCACGTACCGAGCCCCAAGACTAGTGCTATGCCCCAAGACTACACTTTTATTGTGCCGGTTTTCGGTTGGCGTAAGCTCGGCAAAAACCAGTAGAAGTCAATGGAGAACGTTGGGCGGCGGGTCAGCCACAACGCGCAGCGTAGGTAAAGCTCAAAAAAATATTGTGTAAGATGAATACTTACACAATATTTTTTTGAGCTGACGTGTACTATCATGTAAACAAACGTGAACTCATATATATAGTTGTTATTGAAAGACGTAAAAAAAAAGAGAAAGTGCCACGAAATGGTCTCATCTCAGCATGGTGCTAAGCGATTGCTAGTGCTGGTCTTCCGATGAGACCATCAGGTGAGAAAATCACGACAGGTAACACAAAGAGTAATACGATTTGGTTGATTTCAATCCTTTGTGAGATTCTTTAGGCATGTATACAACAACATTTTTAAGCGTTGATTATTGTGTAACCCCAAAGAAAAGTGTGATAATGTCTTCTAGAAAAGTTTGTTTTCAAATTCAAATCGTTTATTTCAGACCAGATGACCATAGAATTACATTACGTACACAAAAAAATATAACCCAATAAGAATTAAATTACATTAACACAAATACAAATCGTTTAGTCCAGTCGCCATCAAATATATCGGAGCGGCCAAGGTACTCAATAATATCTGAACTAGCACTTTATTGACTTGACAATACAAGCGTTGTTCAGATATTTTGGAGTACCTTGGCCGCTCCGATATGTCTGATGGCGACTGTACATGATAATAGAACACGTAAGGAGGAATACACTTTAGGTAAACTGACTGTCGATGTAACTATTTGGGCACGAATGAATCGAATCATAGTAGGTATTTACTTAAAACGAATTTTATAAGAAAGAAGAAATCAAGATTCCTCAATCAAGATTTCTTCTTTCTTATAAAATTTCTTAAAATGTTATATAAGTATTAGGTGCCTCCTTTTTCCAAACGTCTATTGGGAAAAAATCGTAGGTGAAATTTGACGAAGAACTGACCACGTCAGATATGACACAATAATGAGAGCAACGATACCCCTCTAGTTAGTTTTCTATACTATACTTATTTCTGGATTCGGACATCTGGCAGGTGTTAAGTGGTAGAGGTCAAATAATGCAAACCATTTCAAGAATATACATCTTAGACATTTCAAGAATATAAATATTATATAAGTATTAGGTGCCTCCTTTTTCCAAACGTTTATTGGGAAAAAATCGTAGGTGAAATTTGACGAAGAACTGGCCACGTCAGATATGACACAATAATGAGAGCAACGATACCCCTCTAGTTAGTTTTCTATACTTTGCTTATTTCTGGATTCGGACATCTGGCAGGTGTTAACAGGTGGAGGTCAAATAATGCAAACCATTTCAAGAATATAAATCTTAGAGTTCTGGGTTTGATGCTCATATAATGAGTAATTAAATAAATAATGAGATAAATAATGAGAGAAATATATCATTGCCAAACGTTTCTGTTGGGAGAAAGAAGTGCTAAACGACGTATAATGTAATACATACTTTTTCGCCTACTTTTTTTGTTTCCGCAATAATACGCAATGTTTTTAGGGTTCCGTAGTCAACTAGGAACCCTTATAGTTTCGCCATATCTGCCCGTCCGTCCGTCCGTCCGCGGATAATCTCAGTGACCGTTAGCACTAGAAAGCTGAAATTTGCTACTAATATGTATATCAATCACGCCGACAAAGTGGTAAAATAAAAAGTGGAAAAAAATGTTTTATTAGGGTACCTCCCCTATACGTAAAGTGGGGAGTGATTTTTTTTTTCATTTCAACCCTAACGTGATATATTGTTGGATAGGTATTTAAAAATGAATAGGGGTTTAGGAAAATCATTTTTTGATCATGTAAATATTTTCGGAAATAATCGTTCCAGAAGTAAAAAAAAATGTGTCCCCCCCCTCTAACTTTTGAACCATAAGTTTTAAAAATATGAAAAAAATCTCAAAAGTAGAACTTTATAAAAACTTTCTAGGAAAATTATTTTGAACTTGATAGGTTGAATAGTTTTTGAAAACAAAATACAAAATAATTTCTGATCCAAGTTTGTAATTTAACCGTATAAGCAGGTATTTATTGTACCTGTAGTGTCTACAAAATCACAATGAAATGACGTGCTTTCAAATAAAGTAAAAACCGGCCAAGAGCGTGTCGGGCCACGCTCACTGTAGGGTTCCGTAGTTTTCCGTCCGTCACAGTAAGTGTCCCCACTTAAGGGTTAATAACACCGCCATGTAGGATATGATATGAGAGTTCCACGTACAGCGACATCTATCGGCAAATTAAGTAAACTATTGCGCGCGAGCATAAAGTATGGAACATGATTTTTATGGGATAATTCTTTATTGCGTGAACCGATTTTCACCGTTTTTACTTTATTTGAAAGCACGTCATTTCATTGTAATTTTGTAGAAATTACAGGTACAATAAACACCTGCTTATACGGTTAAATTACAAACTTAGTTCAGAAATTATTTTGTATTTTTTTTTCAAAAACTATTCATCCTATCAAGTTCAAAATAATTTTCCTAGAAAGTTTTTATAAAGTTCTACTTTTGAGATTTTTTTCATATTTTTAAAACTTATGGTTCAAAAGGTAGAGGGGGGGGGGGACGCATATTTTTTTACTTCTGGAGCGATTATTTCCGAAAATATTTACATTATTGAAAAATTATTTTAGAAAACCCCTATTCATTTTTAAATACCTATCCAATAATATATCACACGTTAGGGTTGAAATGAAAAAAAAAATCACTCCCCACTTTACGTATAGGGGAGGTAGGGTCAGGGAGGGAACAGTCGCTAGGATTTTTTCAACAGGCTGTTGCATGAAAAATATAAATCCCTGAACTAATTGTTGCAAGCACAGAGCACCGTGCATTATTAAACTTTCATATGTAGCAAATATATTTGCTGTTACTTTCACCAAAAAAGATATATCCATTCTTTTTTAGAAATTGGGAATCGAGCCACTGTGTACCGGTTGCTGTACACAGTGACTAGGACCCGCTAGTACACAGTGGTTCTAGCAGTACACAGTGGCTCGAGTCACTGTGTACTACGCCCTGTACACAGTGGTTCTAACAGTACACAATGGCTAGGTACGTAGAAATCGAACCTAAATTATATAACAAATAACGTTTTTGTTGAATAAAACGGTAATTAGTATAGATAAGCCCAATTCCGGAATAACCGTTCCTGATTTCATTCTTGATTTAAAATAGGTACCTACCTAAATGTCGCATGATTTATTCACTTTCATTTTATT
The DNA here is from genome assembly GCA_947086415.1 of Pammene aurita. Taxonomy (NCBI): domain Eukaryota; kingdom Metazoa; phylum Arthropoda; class Insecta; order Lepidoptera; family Tortricidae; genus Pammene; species Pammene aurita. The sequence continues at coordinate 23,310,623 of OX352298.1, read as the reverse complement.
AAAAAAAAGAGTGCAAGAATTATTTTCAATAATCACAGAATTTTTATTGTTATTCATATTCAAGTAAATTTTAGCCCAACTCTGTAAGGTGCACAGTGGTTCGCGAGCCACCGTGTACTTTTCCAAAACGAACGACTGTTGACCTTGGCGTCATTTTGTATTTTAGTTCAAATTAAAAACACATACAAACACCTAGGGCCTTGAATTATCAGCCAATACTAAGTAGATTAGACACACTCTTCGATAATATCATAAGTAATTGAAAATCTCATACGAGTTAAGAAAAAAGAGGAGTGAAACATATCTGGAAATGCAATTTTGATAGCATTCAACGCAAAATCGCACGATAACACATTCGCATGGCGCCGGAGCGCCTCACTAACTAGTTCGTACATGGTCGGGTACGGAACGGTTCCGATTGATGTAGAGGACAGACATAAAGCTCTTTCCGTTTCTCGCACAGCACATTCGAGCCACTGTTCCCACCGAGCGACTGTTCCCTCCCTGACCCTACCCTAATAAAAAAAAAATTCCACTTTTTATTTTACCACTTTGTCGGCGTGATTGATATACATATTAGTACCAAATTTCAGCTTTCTAGTGCTAACGGTCACTGAGATTATCCGCGGACGGACGGACGGACGGACGGGCAGACATGGCGAAACTATAAGGGTTCCTAGTTGACTACGGAACCCTAAAAATGGTGAAAATCGGTTCACGCAATAAAGAATTATCGCGCCCAATAGTTTACTTAATTTACCGATAGATGTCGCTGTACGTGGAACGCTCATATCATATCCTACATGGCGGTGTTATTTTAACTCTTAAGTGGGGACACTTAACTGCGACGGACGAAAAACTACGGAACCCTACACTGAGCGTGGCCCGACACGCTCTTGGCCGGTTTTTTGTTCTAATATTAAACTATAGGCCCTGTCCTTTATAACTGAGACATCGGCAGTTTTTACCTATTTTGGTATTACTATTTTCCAACAGAAAAAAATTGCTTGTCTGTTCTCCACTCTGACCTCCACCCATTAAAAGCTGCCAGATGCCTGGACCCAACAATAAGGATAGTATAGCAATCACACTAGACGGGTTTTGTTGCTCTGATTATGAAGTGGCCATGCGCAACGGTTGGTGGAATAAGGTACAAATCGAATCGTATTAAATCCTGCAGTAAAACAGTTATGAAACAAAGATTACCCTTGAAAGGCCACTCACCGCGACGAGCTCAGAAACTATAATTAAACTTATTCCAAGGCAGATAAGATTAAGATAAGTTAAGATCAGTAGTTTTGAGAACAAACGGAGCAAAGCTATCTTTCATGCGACGGCGACCCGCGTCTCGTCCGATGAATTCTGAGTAGTTAAAGTACCCAAGGTTGATATCCCCGTCGCCCATGTTGCAAACCGGGCACTGGCTTCAGAAAGCCTTTGATCTCCAATTGTACAATAAAATAGAGATACTGACACCGCTATATCATTTAAAATCCGACTTACATGCTCTTTAAAAATTGAAAAAATATTTTCTGTTTTTATGCAGTGTTAATGCAGATCTTATATAAACATCTGATTCCCACGAAAAGCAGGATCGATTGAAACCAATAAAATACACAACGGTTGGCTGACATCAACATGCTGGTCGATGTATGCTAAATACTCTCGATTTTAGGTTTGTTTTGAGTTTGGGTTTTGTTTAATATGTCTTGAGTTTAATATGTGATGTGGTAAAAATTCTTATATTTAACTAGCCTTTTCCCGCGGCTTCGCCCGCGTACTATAAGTACTCAAAAAGAATACGATACCCATGTTGATTTTCAGACTTTGTGACCACATTTTCCCCTTTTAGGGGTTGAATTTTCAAAAAACCTGAAACACGTGTTTACTCATTTATCGTTAGGAATACTCCTGTGAAGTTTCGAATAAAATAGTCTAACAAATCTTGATTCGCCATACAAATTTTGGGCCCCCATTTTACCCCCTTAGGGGGTGAATTTTGAAAAATCCTTTCTTAGTGCACCCCTAGACCTTATAATATAAGGAACCTACATGCCAAATTTGGAATCTCTAGAACCAGCGGTTTGGGCTGTGCGTTGATATGTCAGTCAGTCAGTCAGTCAGTATCTTCTTTTTAGGGTTCCGTAGTCAACTAGGAACCCTTATAGTTTCGCCATGTCTGCCCGTCCGTCCGTCCGTCCGCGGATAATCTCAGTGACCGTTAGCACTAGAAAGCTGAAATTTGGTACTAATATGTATATCAATCACGCCGACAAAGTGGTAAAATAAAAAGTGGAAATTTTTTATTTATTAGGGTACCTCCCCTATACGTAAAGTGGGGAGTGATTTTTTTTTCATTTTAACCCTAACGTGTGATATATTGTTGGATAGGTATTTAAAAATGAATAGGGGTTTACTAAAATAATTTTTCGATAATGTAAATATTTTCGGAAATAATCGCTCCAGAAGTAAAAAAATATGCGTCCCCCCCCCTCTAACTTTTGAACCATAAGTTTTAAAAATATGAAAAAAATCTCAAAAGTAGAACTTTATAAAAACTTTCTAGGAAAATTATTTTGAACTTGATAGGATGAATAGTTTTTGAAAAAAAATGACAAAATAATTTCTGAACTAAGTTTGTAATTTAACCGTATAAGCAGGTGTTTATTGTACCTGTAATTTCTACAAAATTACAATGCAATGACGTGCTTTCAAATAAAGTAAAAACGGTGAAAATCGGTTAAAATCGGATAAAAATCATCTTCCATACTTTAAGCTCGCGCGCAATAGTTTACTTAATTTGCCGATAGATGTCGCTGTACGTGGAACTCTCGTATCATATCCTACATGGCGGTGTTATTAACTCTTAAGTGGGGACACTTACTGTGACGGACGGAAAACTACGGAACCCTACACTGAGCGTGGCCCGACACGCTCTTGGCCGGTTTTTTTATATTTAGATTTGTATTTTCTTATTTTCACATACTTAGATACTTAGTTGCTGACAAGTTAGTCAGTATTCCCGATCTTTATAACAACTTCAATCTAGCCGAACATGAATATAAAAAATAAAAATTATCGATAAATGATTTAGAATAAAAAACCGTAAATGATAATCTGTATATTTTTATATTTATCTAAATTTTTTAAAGCCTTTGCTTAAAATTCAGGCTCTGAATTCAGACGTGTCTGATGCTCTGAGGTCACTTATACTGACCTAGTGGACGCGAGTGGTCGGTAAGAGATGCAAATAAATCTGCAGTTAGTGAACTTAATTATGAGTTCATCGTTATATTAAAGCGAATAAACGATAGCTAGGTTGCCTGGATGTTTGCAATAAACATCCAGAACCGGTAATTAAAGTTATGTAGGAGACCTTCTGTTACTATACTAACGAAGGTGAATTATATTGCCCGATATAACTAACCTCCAGTAAGTAATTAATAAGCACACAATTTTTTTTTGTGTTTTTTTATTTTTTTTTAATCTAGTACCGTAAACTGGGCTATTTAAGAACCAAATAGCCTCAATTTGGAATAAAAAAATTATAAGTTTTAAGTCCATTTATTTTTTTATATGGCTATAGTAGATGCGTAAACCTTCGTCAGACAACCCTGTGTTTAATGGAAAGTTGGTTAGTGGTTGCAGTGACGCCGACAAATACGAACATGCGCGTAGAAAATATAAAAAGTATGACGGAAGAAAATTGGTTCCAAATATCATCGTCCTACTTTTGTTCAGATGTCGTGTCGGTTGGTGTTAGGGTAAGCTTATTTTTGTTATATATACCTAAAAGTGTACATTCTCGGGGTCTTTTAAGCTATGGCAAACGTCGTCAATTTTCTTAATTGGGACTATTTGGTACGATTTTTGGGGTTATTTAGTTTCTAGTACCAAGTTTAAACACTGGTACGGGAACCAAACTAACCAGGTGAGATGGGCGGATAGTTTTTCCTCCGAGTATAGACTTAAGTGCGGAATGAGGCAGGGGGGCCTCACGTCTCCCAGGCTGTTCAGCCTCTACGTGGATAAGCTGATAGCCGGACTCAACAGCATGCATGTCGGATGCCATATTGATGGAGTTTGCGTAAACAACATCAGTTATGCGGATGACATGGTGCTGTTGGCTCCGTCTGTCAGTGCCTTACGGAAGCTGCTAGAGGCGTGTGAGACGTATGCCAAACTTCATGGTCTGCAGTACAACCCAAGAAAAAGTGAGGTTATGATATTTAAGACGGGAACGAAAAAGCCGACTTTCCTGCCTCCTTTTACACTAGATGGGGCCACCCTAGCTTTCGCAAAAAAGTTTAGATATCTAGGTCATATAATAACTTGTGACCTGAATGATGACCTGGATATTGAACGAGAGCGCAGGCCACTGGCTGTTAGGTCGAACATGCTGGCTCGCAGGTTTGCTCGATGTACAGAAGAGGTCAAATAGTACTGTTTAAGGCATTTTGCCAATCATTTTACTCGAGCAGCCTGTGGGTTAAGTATACAAAAAGAGCCTATGATGCCCTGCGTGTGCAGTACAACAATGCATTCAGGATGTTGCTGGGATTATCAAGGTGGTGCAGTGCTTCGGGTATGTTCGCCGAGGCGCGCACGGGCGGTTTTCAGGCCATCTTGCGTAAAAAAATCGCGTCGATGATGTACCGATGCCGGCATATAGTCCCAATAGCATCCTGAGTGCGATTGTTGATAAGTACGACTGCAAGATCCAGTCGCATTGGATCAGGCAAATAATGGCATTTGCTAAATTTAGATCAAAATAGATGATGGCATACCTATGTTGGTCTAAATAAAGTAAAATGTTGTTTGTATATATTAAAATGTATTTGTTGTAGTGTAGTTAGTAATGTAAGTAAATGGAATGTAGTTAGTAAACATAGTCGCTAAGGATTAGTTTTTTAAGTTAACTAACAACATGTATGAGTCACAGTTACTCGAAAGAAATGCTTTCATTCATTCATTCAAATATCCCCTCCATACATTTCTATTAATGTAGGTTGGCCATATTTTTTCTTAACAGGACGATGGTGCGAAGTTACAAACGTACCTTCCGGGATTGCCGAAAGGAAAAAAAATCTTCCATATACTTATACACAATATTCGCCAGAAGCACTGGCGGATGCTATGGCCGAGGTAGCAGCTGGCTAGTCTGTCTAAATAATTAACATTGTAGTGCTTAGAAAAGCAAATAATTTTAATTTTTTTTAACACTAGTACCTCTTATGGTTTAAGAAATATGTTGATTTACCACATAGCAAGTTAAGAGTTTATGTTGTCTGAGTTTTTTTTTAAATTTGGTTTGCTGCTACGTAGCCGTATTATTTTTATTTTAACTTAGAAAAGTACTCCATATTTATGTAATTAAGCTCCCATAAAAGTGTTTAACAGGAAAGATAGCACTTCAGTAAATCTTGTTTGAATAGTAAAACTTTGTGATTTTTTTTATCCCAAAAAAACTCCAAAAATTATGGTCACTTTACTTTTATTGCTCCCAGCAGTTGTTCTTGAAGCGTCCCAAATATAGATAGTTATGCTTAAACCAACACAGGCTACAAAATTCAGGCAAAATCGACCTGATACCCCTCGATTTCCATAAAACCCCAACTACGAGGTAATTTGGGACACCTCTTTGAAAAAAAAATACTCGGTCTGTGTTAACAATTCAGACATGTGTGCAATGCAGAATGACGAAGAAGTATGCCTTTTATCTGTAAAAAATATAAAACTATTGATAAGTAAGTAAAATATGAAGTTATTTATGTTTTAGTCCAAAAATTGAACCAATTAGCCCCATTTTAAGGTAGGTTAGATTAGAATGTTTAATTATTTTATTATTATTACATTTATTGCCGTTTTGTACAGCCAGGTATGTCTACCAGTTCAAATTCTCCCTCAACTGCTGAAAGGTTGACTGGAATAGATCCCTTAAGGGATAAGTCCGCCTTTGTTTAAATATTAGATATTATTTCTGTTGTATGTTTCTTTGTTGTACAATAAAGTATTATACTACTACTACTACCTTAGCACAATCAAATAAAAAAAATCAAATTACACGTAGCACAATCAAATTCATAACACAAAAGAAAATTGTGTCACTTCAACTTATAGGTACGATTTAGAAATATAATAAAGGTATACCTAGTAGGTAGGTAGAATATAATATTACCTACTATCTGGCTTTTACAAAATTCAAGGGAGTAAGATTAAAGCTAGAAGCTAGAAACACATAAAGCTACTTTCTCTTAATGTTGTTTCCGTATTTCTCAAGATAGTACGAGTATTTCTAGATATTGCGCTATGAAAGACAAAGGGAATACAATACAACTTGCAACGTTGAAAACGCATAACAAAGTGGCAACGCGTAAAAAATATAGCTAGGGAAGCCAGATCTATTTTAGCTTTTCTTTTCTTCAGAACCGGAAAAATACTAAGCTGGCTGAAACTTGGGCAAGCCGTTGGGAATCGAGTTCTATGGACCCTCCGCCACTGGAACCTACTTAAGTTAAGGTGGATAAATCTCAATTCGAATAAAAAGTACCTATATTAATTTTGCCGCGATTTTATTTTGATAGAAACATAAAAAAACATGATTAGTATTTGTATATCATATATATCAGTATTTATATTTGAATAAGGTGCGTTAATCATATCCCGCTATAAAATTAGGTTTTTGAGTGTTATAATTAAGCAATTTGAATTTTATTTGAAGTCCACAAACAACTATGTAACTGGCTGACTGGAATTGCTCGTTAAATAGAATTTTAGGTTTCATACATTGGCTAACTTTTATTATTAGTTACTTAATCAGATAATTTTAAATGAAATGCCAACAATGTTAGGATATAACATTGTTCTAACGAATATTGTTTAAACAGACGTGGCTCAAAGCCTGTACTTGCCTGTGTAAATAAGACCTAATTTAATTGGGTTATGGGTATGAGTTGTGCCATAATTTTGTAATGTATGACAGTAGAGTTGTTTCCTACAGACAAATTTCATTGATTATCAGCGGTCATAAAATCAAATTTATGTAAATACACTGAAAAACAAGAACATGATGAAACATGATTTTTCGTTTTCAATTATTTTTAATTGGACAAAAATCATTAAAAAAAGGTATTGTAGTTTTGAGAAATACGTTTGCTACGTTTCATTTGGCCTTAATTTGGCTTCTATTGTATGGATATTGAATAGTAGATACGCCAATGTAAAATATCTTCTACTGGCCTAAAAATAATATTGTCATAATATATATATAGAGCTCAAAGAGGACCCAGTGTGTTGACGATGAGGGACCTTCTTGTTCCTTTAGCCGTCAACACAGTGAATCCTCCTTTTTGTAAAGGGTCGGCAATGCGCATGTGACTCCTTTGGAGTTTCAGGCGTCCGTAGGATACGGTAGCTGCTTACCATCAGGCGGGCCGTATGCTTGTTTGCCACCGTCGTGGTATAAAAAAATATATCTAAGTAGGTAATATACTTTTTTCTGCTTTAATGAAACAAGGATATTCACGTCACTACACATAAATATCAGTACCTCTACCACGAGTCATGCAAATAAGCCCAATTCGAGAGTCGTTCACGAATTCGTAAATTATTTGTATGGAGAATTTGTGCAGAGCCTCTAGCGGTCACTTATAGAACTAAAAATTACTGCCATACCATAAGTTAAATTATCGTTTATGCAATTCGCTCACGACAGTTCGATTGCTTGTTTCGTGTCGTAGATTTCAATACTGTAGAAAGTGACGTGACGTGACAAACGTCACATCCTTCACACCAACCGAAACAGATTGTAGGTAAGCCAAAAAGGTTTTACTTCCTAAGTACATTTTATCTGAAGGTTTAGAAATAGTTTAGAACTGTAGACAATTATATCAGCAGTGAACAATAATAAGCATAGACACCGTACTAGCTCTGAAAAATTACCATACTTTTTGTGGGTGTTTAATATGCTTGCTAGGCCGTAAACCAGGAATAATTTCCGTTGGTCATCGTGTCCCAAGCGGTAAATTTTAAGTGGTTAAGGGCGGTAAATAATCAAGCTTCGTGATGGTCAGCTGCCGTTCCTTGAGTGGGTTGAGGAACAGCAGCCATTTTCTCATATAAAATATATATAAAATAAAATGACCATCACGTCCCAGTTGAAACAGGAAATTTACTCGTATATGCTATTACAAATAAAATAAAAATCATCAGACGGCTGTATAGCACTGAAAAAACCGTAAACTAGTTACATGAATATATGGTATTTAGGGTATCAGCAGACGGTTTTTCTACCTCAAATCAGCCGGCTGACGATTTTCCTGATAATAAGAGCATCAAAACAGCTGACCTACGCGAGTCATCATTATACTTCGTCCTTAACCACTTTGTTTCTGGCTTACGGTTCATGCCAGCGGAGCCGGGAAATACAAGCTATGACAGTAAGCCTTTTTTTACCTGATTTAAGAGGCCTTATTCCCAAAACGCGCGAATTTCTTAAAATGCTTCATTTTCTTCGAAGGCTATGGCTAAAGTACTCAGTTTTTTTAAATCAACTATTGATGCATATAATAGTTCATTTCTTTATCTAGACGGCAATCGGAGCAAATATTACATTTTAACGAGTAAAACATGAAAAAAATTGGTCGTCTTGGAAGGCCTTTCCGGATTTTCCAGTTAGATGTACCGTTCATTTCCAAATAACGCAAAAAAGGGTAACAATTTTTATTCAACTTGAATAAAATTCAATTGAGTATATCATGTCTGAGACGGCCATGGAAATAAATATCGAAGATTCATCTTGGATAATAGACAAAATACCTCCTAATTATATGCCAGTTTTTTGTGGAAACACGTTTACATTTAATTTTTTCCACGAAAAGTCTATAAATATTTTGCCCTAAAAAGATTACCAGAGGAAAGTTAAACTATATTTCTATCACGATAAAAAATATCATTACTATAGTGGTACGTTTAAATTAAGTATGAATTTTTAAAAATGACCTATAAATCACACTTCACAGGACACTTTCTGTAAAAATCGTATTTTTGGGTTCTTAATAATAATAAGTATGGTTCAAAAGTATTTTTCAACCGACTTCAAGATTTCGAAGGAGGAGGTTATCAATTCGTCGGGATCTTTGTTTTTGCATTTTTTTTTATGTATGTTCACCGATTATTCGAAGATGGCTGGACCGATTTGGAAAATTATTTTTTTGTTTGAAAGCGTATACTTCATAGTTGGTCCCATTGTAACCATGTCAGGATCTCATGATGGGATCCTGGAGAAATCGAGGGAACTCTTCAACTATTATAGGCACACCTATGGTGATTTGAGTATTTTTTACAGCAGATCGAGCATTTGGTGTTGGAAAGGTGGATGCTTAGTGAAGTCGGTTCTTTTTTGTTTAAAATTATTTGTATTACTAATACTTCAAACTATCTTATAGATAGCATTTTATGCGGCTTTTTTCATTAATATAGTTTTTCGACCTTTTAGGGAATAAGGAGCCTTAAACGCGCGTGACCTTTAACGCATAAAATGTTATCAACCGACTTCAAGATTTCGAAGGAGGAGGTTCTCAATTCGTCAGGATCTTTATTTTTACTATTTTTTCATAATCATCACCGATTGCAACTTTTTTTTAAACAGGGAAATTACGTTTTTCGTCATACATATTCAAAGCTAGGAAAAGGGGTGAAAACTGTCAGTACTTCATCCATCCATCCATATATTTATTTCGTCGTAGGATATAGGATTACATAAGAAAACCAAATTGATGAAATGTCAAATGTACAAATAACACTACTAGTTTAAAACGTCCTAGAACTACGACCATATGTAGTGTTAGGCGATTCTTAATTTATTTGGTTATTTTGTCAACATGACAGTTCGACTTTTAGAGATCATAGTGGATCATAGGTTTATTTCTTATTATTTAGGTCTATCGTATAATCACAAAAGGATAAGTACCCTTTCAGGATATTGTTGATTCTCTAAAACACATCCCACCTCCGTCGACGCCGACACGTTGGCGAAGTCCTTTATTTACCAGCAAACAAGCCGGAGCGGCGCCCGACATCCGAAATCACTACAAGACTATTAAATATAGTTGTCGTTCGTCTAACTATTGTTGGTGTCGAGGCAATCGATCCCTGAAGCAAGGGGCACATGGGCAGCCTCACGACCTAACAAACGCACAAGGGAAGCTAACGATGCTGCAGCAAGCCGCCGGTTTTCATACATAACACAACGCAGGATTGCGGCTTTGCCGCTTCTTGCATAATTATGGTTTTATTTATAAGTTACATGTACGAGTAATTGTTAGTAGTACTTATGAGTTTCTAGTATGTGACAATGTTACTTTAAAAGGATATTTCGCAATAAATAAATCTTTAATATAATTATGTACATTATTATTTCAAAGTGCCCTGTATAAATCTGGATGTTTTTTAAGTTAGCACTATTTTATAGAACTTGGATGCAAAGATTCGTAGACTCCGGCTTGTAACGCAGTTGTTACTTCTGAATATAAAATAATACACCTTCCTGGGATAAATAGTTTGCCTTGCCAGTGATAAGTTATCGGCTACAGCCATGTGTAGCAAACAATCATAAATGAATGATGCACAAAAACCTGTAAAAGATGTTTCAATATTAATTGTTATTTTTCACAGTTTCATTGTAATTATTATGATTGAAAATTAAAGTGGTTATAACACTTACAACTATCATATCAAATTTCAACTACTTACCATTCATTTTAGGTTAGAGTTGGTATTTTTGTGTCGAATTAAAAACAGATTAATTGAATATACATAAATCTCACAAACATTCAGCAGTTCTTGGGCCTAGATTTCTTTTTTAAAATTATTCTTATTGAAGTGTTGATGTGGATCTTTCTATTTCTCATATCGGCTTGAAATTTACCATTTCGTTTTCCAGTTCCAGTCATCATACTATGCAGTCTTATTAACAAATTATGCTTAATATAAGGCTTTGTCGATATTATTTCGTCAACTAATAATATATAAATATAACACAATAAATACGAATGGTTTTCACTTTCACCATGTTTTGACATCTCACCTTATAATTTGATAGTGAAAGAGTTTTCTACAGTCGATACGGTATTTTTCGGTGACGTATGTCAAGTTAGTGTCTTATGGTAGCGTTTTAATAAAACCTATCGATAACAATCTGTACTGACTACATCCGTCTCATTCTACCTATGAGACGGATGTATGTCAGCATAGAGATTTCGAATTTCTTGCTGTCGATACCGAAGGAAAACGATTCGAAGCCCGATTATTCGTTAACGCCTATAGAAAAATATTCAGAATTTTCTACATGACTCGTGGTAGAGGTACAGTAATTTAGAAGATAGCTAGGTGGGGTATTAAATGTAGGTAGTCCTTGTGTGGGCTGAACAATGAGAAGATGGTAATCACAGTTCGATACGGAACCAAATGAATATGTAAGGGTAGCAGTCCATGCCGATACGTATGGTAACGTATAATGGGACAAGCGTTAAGTTTAGTGACGTGAATATTTCCTAGATTTTGCGTCACTGTGTTTATGGAAACATTTCAGTAATTTGTCGGGAGAATTGGGATTTCTCATTGTTCGGATAGGATTGGTTGCCATTTTATCGCCTTTCGCTTCATGAGCTTGCACTTTCGCACTTTTGTACCTTTTTTTTTGTCGGTGTGAAAATGCTTTACGCATCCCCCGGGGGCCTGGGGAGGGCCCATAGTGGGGGATATGTGGGACTCTCCTCTCCCTTAACTCCCTCTGCTAGACAGAGGGAGGGGAGAGGCCTACCCACTAAAAACACACCGGCGTCATCCGCACTACCGTTAGGGGGGAACGCCACGGGATAACTTACGCATTCGTCCGCGGCGCTTGGGAGAAGAGAGCCATGACACTTGACTTTCTTCTCAGACGGATAGGGCCAATTGGATGTGGGTCCCCAGCCCACTGGCCCTACATTGGGGAGGAGCTAGCCGTTGGCTAGGGCATATTGCCTACGTCTCCTCCCTAGCCGCCTGCGCCGGAGTGGTGGGGCGTCTGCGCTGTTTTCACGCTCCCGCTCCGCTGCCTCCTTCTGCGAGATTACTTCCTCGCAGAAGGTTGCCACCGCTCTCCAGGATCTGTCGCTGCCTAGCATTGCTCCAGACGGTACACCACATTATATTTGAATGTCCCATCACCAAATTTAGTGGGAAACCGGCGAATCTCAAATTACTTACGACGGATGCAATTGCATACCTAGATTCAAATATTTTAAAATTTTAAGTAGAGAACATATTTATGCCATACGATAAATAAATAAATTGCTCCGACAATGCTCTGCAGCGAGAGATCCCGCACCCTCATTGCTGCCGTCATCGTTGCCCTCTCTGTGTTCCAGTGGGGACACCCTTCCAGTGAGTGCTGGGCCGTGTCGTCCACCGCTCCACAATCCAGGCACTGGGGCCACTACTCCCTCCCGATATGGTGCAGGTAATGCCCGAAACACCCGTGTCCGGTCATCACCTGCGTCATCCTATAAGTGAGGGCCCCATGCTTCCGGCCCAACCAGCCCTCAAAGTGTGGGAGAATAGCACCAATTTCAATTTTCAATTGATTTAGTCAAACAATTAGCACTAACAGTTAAACCTTACATACCTATATAATATAGTCTTAATTATCTAACATGCAGTTACTACAGTATTTAGACTTAAGCTATTTCATAATTTATTATATTAAAGTAGAATGACACAATAATTTATTTGATAAAATATTACAAAACATGATAAATACAAAAAAGTTATGCCAAGAGTGAGTACCTTAATTTATACAATAGAGCTCGGGGTTACAATGGACTCTAGGTAGCGACTAGCTGCTGTCAAAAACTGATTTTCAGAGCTGTAAACAATATCGAGCTCACTGTTGTCTATTAAAATGCCGCTAAGCAGCCATAGAGAGTGATATAAGGGAGGAAAGGAAAGCGCACCAGTCCTTATCAACGGGACGACGAATACACAGCGACTGCGGGGGCGGAGCGCCATAATATTGACCATCAGTGGAACCCGAATTGGTACTAGTCTAAGAAGTGAAGGATTGGTCACTGATCCTTGCAGTAATCGGAAAAAGTATTTAACGACGTACAAATTCCTCCGGGTTTCAAGAGAAGTGTAGTCTACCATACCAACAGTAAAAAGAGTTGGATAGAGATAGGGGTAGTAACTATATATTTTTTTGTAAAGAAATCGTACAAATGGCTTTTGCACCTTTTCCACCATTAGAGTGTAATGTTTTTCATGCGGGTTCCAAATTGCGGCATTGGACTCCAACCTAGTGCGAACAAATGCATTAAACAAAATGCAGATGGCGTGCTTATCTGATAGTATTTTGGCCTGACGGATAACAAATCCTAGGCATTTCCTCGTTTCTCTGCAGAGCTTAACTATGTGCTGATTAATTGTGAGGTGCGAGTCAAACCATGTTCCGAGGTCTTTAATTTCATCAGCTTGCTTTAAAGTCTTTCCGCCAAGTGTGTACATAGGGCGTACAGGGGACCGAGCACGCGAGTAAGTCATAATATGGCATTTGTCCTCGTTTAGGTCAAGACTATTGTTATGTGCCCAAGTGTAAACAGCATCTATGTCTGATTGGAGCTTACCAGCGTCGTTAGAATATTCGATGGGTAAAGCCAGTTTTAAATCGTCGGCAAATAACAAGCAGGTTGAAAACTTTAGAGCTAAAGGGAGGTCGTTGATGAGGATAAGAAAAAGGAGAGGCCCAAGGCTACTTCCTTGCCCAATCCCGGAGGTGACCAAAAACGGGCTGGACATGGAGCCTTCATATTGGACATATTGATATCTATTCGCAAGGTAGTTTGCTATAAGATCGAGCAAGTTGGTTGCAAAGCCGCACATGTACAATTTTTTAAGTAGAATGTCACTGTCAACTCGATCAAATGCTTTCCGGAAATCAAAGTAAGCTACATCGACTTGTTTTTCAAGGGCTAAATTATGCGCTATTAAGGATACAATATTAAGCAGAGTTGACGTAGTTGAACGCTTAGGCAAAAATCCATGCTGTTCATCACAAAACCATCCATTTAGCTGTTTGAATATTTTGGTGTAAATAATTGATTCAAAAACCTTGCCGAAGATACTGAGTACGGCGATCGGCCTGTAGTTATGGATATCTGATTTGGGTCCCGTTTTATGGACCGGTGATACTTTGCTGGTCTTCCAGATTGACGGGTAGCTCTTAGTTTTTAAAGCTAAGTTAAATATAGATGTGAGAGGTTGCACAAATGCTTCGCAGCAATCCAATGCGGGTTCCATAGAGGCTATCCTCCAGCACAGATTTCCAGCGCTCCCGGAGCCTGTCCAGAGCCTATCGCGCCGCCCTCTCGACATCTTCTGGGTCCGGGAGCTCACCCCTTTTCCGAGCCTCAGCCCTCACCCTGTACCTCTCCGCCAGCACCTGAGCATCCAGCTCCCACGGCGGGGTACCGGCGAGGAGGCACACCGCGGCAAAAGCTGTGGTGTAGTAGGCCCTTGCTGCCCGCTGCGCCACTATCCTTTGGGGCCGACGGAGCAAAAGTTTTGTTCTCTCCGTCAGCCGGTCCACCCATATTGGTGCACCATACAGAGCCATGCTTCTAAGCACACCCGCAAACAGTTTCCTGCAGGAGCTGTTGGGTCCACCTACGTTGGGCAGCAAGCGCCCCAGAGCCGATGCAGCTCCCACTAGCCGAGGGGCGAGCCTCGCGAAGTGCTCACGAAATTGCCAACCTCTGTCTAGGATAAGGCCCAGATATTTAATGTGCGGCTTAACCCGGACAGCTTCTCCGCCGACGGCAATGGTTGTGTCAGGGCCCAACCGCCATATGCCGAAGACGATCGCCTACGTTTTTGGGAGGGACACCTTCAACCCGAGGAGCTCTATGCGACCGACAGTCATTGCCGTCGCTACGGCCGCTCTCCGAAGAGTTTCTTCGGGCCGCTTTCCCCTCACGGCCACCATCGTGTCATCGGCGTAACAGATGGTGACCATGCGTGGCAGTTGTGTCCCTCTGACGGCCCAGTCAAATCCAATTTTCCATAAAAGGGGCCCTAACACAGACCCCCGTGGAACCCCGCATGCCATGCCGTGTGCGCGTCGCCCTAGTTTTGTTTCATAGAGCACTACCCGCCCAGTTAGGTAGTGCTCTATCGCCCGCCTTAGGTACAAGGGTACCCCGTGGTACCGAAGGGCCTCTCCTCTCACCGGGTATGGGAGGGTGCCAAACGCGTTAGCGATGTCCAAGGACACCGCCACCACTCCCTTCCCTTGTCCCTCCGCGTGCTCCACGTGCCTCCTCAAAGCACTCACTGCGTCAATAGTTGAGAGCCCCCCTCGGAATCCGAACTGCCGATCGGAAAGGTTTGGTCCATACGTAGCCATGTGCTGCTGGATACGAGAGGACAGAATCCTCTCATACATTTTGGCCGTTTCGTCCAGTAGCACTAGGGGACGGTATCCCGACGGTGAGTCCGCCGGTCGGCCCTCTTTCCTCAGCAGGCACAATTTACCCTCTTTCCAGCACCTCGGGATCGCACTTTTGTACCTGCTAGGACGCGACAGCCATGCTACCACAGGATAAAAACCCAACATCCTTATT
Source organism: Pammene aurita (assembly GCA_947086415.1). NCBI lineage: Eukaryota > Metazoa > Arthropoda > Insecta > Lepidoptera > Tortricidae > Pammene > Pammene aurita. The sequence goes on along the minus strand of OX352298.1, from coordinate 23,294,964 downwards.
TTAGCTGGTATGCACCAGTTTTGGTTTCTTACGAAAAGGTAATTTTACCCAGGGGAAAAGAAAAACTGATATATGTTTTCTGAACTCCGGAATATTTCCAGGGACGGCCCATCACTAATTGCATTGTATTGAAAGCGTTTCCCTTTTAATTAGGCTGTCCATTAGTGTCGGGGCCGACGAATAAAACTCGTATTATGAGTGGCCTCGGAACTGTTACTATTAATGTGATTGGGATCCCTTGTCATGTCAGCATCAGCACTCGGCCGGAATTAAATGGAAATGCTAGAGAGTAAGTTAGATAAATGTTAACGTAAAGAGGATAGTACAGATACTGTTTCAAATCAATTGAACCTTACTTATCACCCAGCAAGATATGGGTTAGCTGATATAAGGAAAGCTGAGCACAGGAAAGAAAAGGCGGTCGAAGACAGTAAATATCAAACTAAAGAACTCTCTTTTACACATTTACACTACAAAGTATTTATTTACCATGTAAACTTGTTTTGTATGAGTTTCTGATATTTCGGCAGTTACAGGTGCCATTATCACGGAGTACTCACAGACACGCTCACTCACTCTTCTCTCATAGAAACAAATATACATGGTAAATACTCCGTTTTAAATAGCTTTTGTAATGTAAATGACCATCGTGTTAGCTTAAAATCGTACATTTAAACTATATTTAGTTACCATAAGAGATTTATTGTCCCGTCGCCATATTGTCGTTTTTAGGGTTCCGTACCCAGAGGGTAAAACGGACCCTACTTCTAAGCCTCCGCTGTCCGTCCGTCCGTCCATCTGTCACGAGGCTGTATCTCATGAACATGAAAAGTTGAAATTTTCACACATGATATTGTATTTTTGCTGCCGCTATAAAACAATACATACTAAAAAACGGAATAAAATTAATATTTAAGGGGCTCCCCTTTCTTTATTTATTAATAAAGTAATAAAGACAAACATAACAAACGTGATTTATTTTTGCTCGTTTTTGCTCGATATTGATAACGGCAACAGGTAGACGCTTGAAATATTCACAGAATGTTGTGTTATATTATTCACTTAAAAATTTAATAATTAAATTCAAATTAATTAATATTTAAGGACTGCTCCCATACAAAAAACCATGATTTTTTTGCCGTTTTTATAGATAATGGCACGGGACCCTTTGTGCGCCAGACCGACTCGCAGTTGGCTGGTTTTTTATACCTGATCAGTGATCAGTGGCAAACAAGCTACCTAATGGTAAGCGATCACCGTAGCCAACTCCAGGGGGCGTTAGATGTTGCTGGCTCTTTTAAACGTGAATGTACACATACTGTGTCCCTCGTTGTAGTCTATTTGTTACTTCCGTAATAAAACGAGATACAATTCTGTAGTTTGACTTCTCTTTCAGTCTCGCTCTTTGGTAGTAGCACAGTCTACTGTACATAATATACGTTCGTGGTTAGACGCTGCTGGAGTATAACCGGGGCACTTTCGATCCATGATGCCGAGTGCCTAATGCTCGGTTTGTTTGAGATGCACCTCTGTACTCTGTAGTGAGATTACTAAGAATAACACGGTATATGAAATTGTAATTTCACTGTAGTGTGGCATGTAAAACGCATAGGTATTGTATTGTATATGTGTCGTACCTATATCTTAAATAGATAAAATCTATTTAGGTTTTGTTATTTAGTAGGAGGACCTACTTAATTTAAACTAATATGTCTTACAGAATTAAAAGCTATTAGACTAAGGGTGAGGCCACACGAGCGTAATTTCGGTCGCGTAATTTCTGCTATACCTATTCGGTTTCATACTAAAGCTTTATTTTGCCAGACGGCGACTCAAAATGAGTTGTGTCATTTGTATGTAGCAGAAATTACGCGGCTCACAACTCAAAAATTACGCTCGTGTGGCTTCACCCTTACCTACCAATAGAATTGACATCCTTTTTACTATGACCTAGACTAAGTTTACTAATAAAACTCACTAACACGCGATTTAAGTATAGTATACATATAATCAACAGGAACTGAACTGTGGTTTCACAATGGTTTTAGACCGACACAGAACAGAGAGTCAACTACAACTAATGTGTCAATCATGTTGAGCAAGCATACCCTTTAATGTATCTTAAGGGTGACCTACTTGTATTAACCTATTGTTACATATTTGAATCGGCATGCAAGCTTTTAGAGTCCGACTGAAATTTGATATCACTCGCAGTAAATTTAGCTAGGTACTTAAACATAAATTCGTACAATGGTCGCGGTCTAATGTCTGAAAAATGTGGCTTTCAAATCGATAGCCGAGGCATGGGTGTAAATATTACTATTTCTTAACAATGAGTTTTCAACCGACTTCAAGATTTCGAAGGAGTTTCTCAATTCGTCGGGATCTTTGTTTTTGCTGTTTTTGTTAAGACGGCTGGACTTTGGAAAAGTATTTTTTTTGTTTGAAAGAGTACAGTTGAACCCATTGTAATCAGGTCAGGATCTGATGATGGGATCCTGGAGAAATCGAGGGAACTCTTCAAATATTATAGGCACAATGATTTTAATATTTTTTACAGTCGGTCAGGTGGAGTCTGAGTGAAGTTGATTCTTTTTTGTTTAAAATTATTTGAAGGGAATTACCGTGATAGTTACATATAACCACAATCGTAACAAAGCCTAGAATTTTATCAGAGTTAGAAAGCCAAATCTTGAAATTAGTGAGAACTGATGCTTACCTATATGCAATGCATAGAATTTATAAGCTTTACACTTTCATCGCTCTCAGGATACGTAAAGAAGAGAATAAGTCGCTCAGAGAATATTAGAGTAGTTACGGACGTAGATTGCGAAATAAGCCATGAAACCTCAAAGGTCCGCCGGGAGCGCGGCCTTAAGAAAAGTAGCTCGAGTTGACGTTATATTTCCAGACTAGTGAGTCAATGAATGCACCCTCGCGACCGCAGTGACTACTTAGACTACTTACTACTTCTATACAGAATACCTAGTACCTACACCTATGGTCTAAGAGCCCCATGTCAGATATGACACAATAATGAGAGCAATGAAACCCATTTAGTAAGATTGTAATACTATCTTTATAGCTAGATCTGAGCATCTGGCAGCTTTTAATGGGTGGATGTCAGAGTGACAGACTAGCAAAGTTTTTGAATTGGAAAAAAGTTATACCAAAATAGGTAAAAACGGCCGAAGTTATCTTATTTATAGAGGACGAGGCCTAAATTATATCATTAGAACAAAAAAACTTTGCGTAATATTTCGGAAACAGGAACAGTATAGGCGACAAACTATGAATTACATTATACGTCGTTTTGGACTAATTTCCCTTATCAGAAACTTTTGGCAATGACATGCTCTAATTATATATATAATTTTTCATAATACTGCATCAAGACCAGAACTCTAGGATTTGTATAGTTAAAGTGGTTTGCACTCTTTGACCTCCATCACTTTACAGCTGCCAGATATCCGGATCTAGAAATAAGCATAGTATAGCAAATTAACGACAGGGGTTTCGTCGCTCTCAATATTGTGTCATATCTGACGTGGCTAGCTCACCGTCTACTACTGCTTCAATCAACTGCTTGAAAACTAGAGAAATAAATGATCGACTTTGGTTGACCTAATTAACCTCACTATGATAATATTGTACAGTATCAAAGCCAGTTCATCAATATCTGTACGCACGGATGTTCAAAAATATATGAACACTGTTGTGTACATATATTTTTGAACGTCCGTGTATACAGATATTGGAGAACTGGGCCCCAATCCGACATGCCAAACTGTGAGACGTGGATGTCACACATGTATCGCTAGTGGATAGAGTGATATCCATCTGTCCACACCATAGATATAAAATGGCGCTTGCCGCTAAAAGATAAACGAAGTGCGCAAAAGAGAAACCAACACGTATATGAACATTCCACGAGTGCATAAGAGACACACGATCAGTTTGAAGGAGTGACAGCTTTTGAATTTGGGTAGTTAGCTTACGTACCCACGTCATGACAGCTCATATTTTAGCGTGGAAAATATAAAACAATCGTGAATAAAATAACTTGGGATGAAAAAGGAGAAACATGGTGTCGTGTTGTGTTCCAGATTGGACTATTACTCATAGGAAAAACCCAAGTAATTACTCATTTCACAGGTTTACATGATATTCCGATCGATGTCTTTGAAACAATATTTTATCAAAATAGCAAAATAAATCGTGTAAGTAATTACCAGATACAATTAATTATTAGTGTTTCTTATACTGTGTGCCAATATTTTATCATAATAGTTAATATTCATGATTATTTTGTGTAAAAACCGAAACATTTATTCGACGCTAGGGATTGACAAAACGTTTTAGGGACTTATATAGATAACTGTTCAATATGAAAATTATAATTATTGCTTCAAAAAAATCCAATGAATAAATTAATATTATATTCACATTACGTCATTACGTAAGAAGATTAAATTAGGTTCTTATTATATCCAGTTTTAAACGGGTTTTTTTATTATTAAAGATTTTTTTACCTTGCAGTACTTGTATTATTTCATTCAAATATGGCGCTTGTGATAGGGAAACGCGCATATCTACACGTGTGTAGATATGACAAGTTTAGTGTGAATAATTATATGAAAACATCTCTCCAATCGATAAGGGATTCCTCCCATAGCACGTAGGTGATTAGTATATAATTATATCTAAACTAAATAGTATTAAGGGAGATTGTATAAGGAGCTCTAAGATTACATAGTGGAGTGAACTGGAAAGTGTGTTTTTGTTTCACCAACCCTCCTCGTCGCGACCAGCCTATTACATGGCGACCGTTGATGTCGGACTGTAAAGAACGCGTCGAGTTGAAGCTGGGGCAGCCAAGGAGACAACCACTAAACCAAGCCAGGAGCCAAGGTGACCATTATTGGCCTTAAATATTACCTAATAACTTAGTACTGTGTGGATTGTGGAGATGGGCGGCCAGCAGTCGAAGGATAATGTAATTGTAACCGCGCCAAACAACAACAGCAATACTGTTTCATTGGCTTCGGCGGGTTTGCAGTTAACGGAGGTCCTGCTAATTGTCGTAGTGGGCTACATGTCCGTATATGCGTTGTTGCGGTTGTTCGAGAGAGTAAAAGGACAGTTATACAGCGGCTGGGAACGTAGAGCGGCGAGGCGAGCGATTCGTGGTGAGGATGTTTAAGTGTGTTTGAGGGACATTTATTTATTTATAGATTAGTTTTGCTGTGTTAGTATTATAGTGTTTTTATGGTTTTCATGGCTAACCTTATCGAGTTACTACAAGAATTGTGTGTTATAAAGGAAAGTGTTGTAAAATTAAGTAGAGATAAGCGGGGTTCTGGTCAGGGTAGGAATAAGTTGTTATTAGCACAGGAGGTTAAAAGTAAGTTTGATTTATTGATAGGGGATATTTGTAAAAAAGACGTTGCAGATGTGGATCTTGATGTAGCGTTAAAAACTGCTGAACAGTTGGAAAACATATTCGCGGAAATTCAGAAGTTGACGTCAGATTCGGTATCAAAAATGGCCGACTTTGATTTAAAAACGGCACTTTTACTTTTGCCAGTAGTAGACGTTGAGGAGAATTCGATGAATCAATTAATTGACGGGTTACAATTTTACAGTAGTGCGATAAAGGAAAAAGATCAGAGCCTACTAGTAAATTTCGTTATTAAAACGCGCTTATCGAGTAAAGCAAAGTTGAAGATAAAAAGTCAGTACGCGAGCGTACCGGACTTGGTTACTGACATAAGGAAGTATTTGCTTCCTAAAAAGTCTTATACGGCCATTCTTTCACAGCTTCAGAGGTGTAGACAGGGAAATAGGAGTGTACAGGATTACGGGAACGAGATAGAGCAGTTGTTTACTAATTTGACTCTGAGTCAGGCGGACGGAGACGTGGCAGCGCACAGTATACTTAAGCCGATTAATGAAAGACTTGCGATTAGGCGTTTCGCGGAGGGCCTAAATAGCGAGAGGCTAGGGACTATTGTTGCGGCGCGGCCGATTGAATCGATCCGGGAAGCGATTGTTGTTGCAATGGACGAATCGGAGGTGATGCACAAGGCAGAGTCCGATTGTTTCCAATTTTCGAGGCAGGATTACAGGCGAAATAATTTTTATCCGAGTAACAATGACAGGCGACATTTCGGCCAACGGCATTTCCATTCCAATAATAGGTATAATTTTGCACAATCTAATTATAATCGCAACGCGACTCAGCAAGGTCGGGGTCGGATAAATTTCCCGAGTAAGCAGAAGCCGGGCAGTTATGCTAGGTCGGCCGAACGGCTAAATGTCAATGTTATCGAGTCAACAACTGCATTACGTGACTCAGATAATCATAATAGTGAGTCAGAGTTTTTTCGTGAATAACGGAGATTATGTAGGAATTTATTCATATGGCGCTAATAATCACGTAGTAGTAGGTTGTTTAGATAGGGAAATGTCGTTGTTGGTAGATACGGGGGCTAATGTGTCGATTTTAAAATATGAATACATTGAGGGGTCCGGTTTGCAGATAGTTCCTCATAAGTTAAGGATAAGAGGGGTATGTGGAGATTTAGTTTCATTAGGTTACGTCAGCTTGGAGTTGTGTGTCAAGGGGTTTAAATTTAGTCATAAGTTTCATGTGTTCGTGGGTCTTAAGTGTCGAAGTGATGGTATTTTAGGAGAGGATTTCTTGTTTAGGTATAAGTGTAGTATAGATTATGAGAGAGGGAGGTTTTAAATTTGCGGCATATGTCAGGAAATGGGTTATCGTTGGAATTACGGTTAGGAACAGTACGTTCGGTAGCTATCCCGGGTAGGTGCGAGATAATTACGTGGGTACCGACAGACATTCAGGGTGAGTGTCTTATTATTCCGCAAGAAGTTACTGCCGGTGTTTTTGTAGCAGGTATAGTTGTGGCTCCGAAGGATGGCAGAATTCCAGTGCGGATTTTGAATACACGGGAAGTAGTAGAGTTGAATAATTACTGTCCGAAGGTTAGTGGATTGGCGGAATATTTTGTTTGCTCTTTTGGGAAGTCAGCGGAAAGAGTGTAACACTTTGAGGGTGTCAATTTGTAGGTTTATAAATGTAAGTTAGATGGTGTTTGTATATGTTAGGAACTAAGAGATTTCCAGCGGACAGTTGGTATTTGTAGTGGTAAGTTGTTTGTTTATGGATAGGCATTGACCATCTACATTGAAATGTTGTGGATCGAAGGCCTAAAGACGTGAAAGATCGAAAATACTTACATTGTAGTCTGGTCGTTTGCTGTATTTGAAATTCCATTGTTTGGCATGTACTCGCTCCTATAATCACGGAGGCGAGGTGCACATCGTGTTTGTCGTATGATACACACACTCTTGATATACTTTCACTTGATGTTCAAGACCATTTTCAATGGGAATCAAAACAATTTGTTAATATTTGGCTCTGGCCCATCGGCTGTGTTTTGACGTATCTGTCATAGGTGACAGTTTAAGCGCTGTTCGAGCCAGTAGTTTCGCTGCGTCGAAGCGACGTCGTTCAATGAGTGATATCTTTTCGTAAATTGTTGAATTTATATTTTTTCCTTTTAAAAGGTTGAACTTAATTTAATTATTCGTATTTTTTAATAAGAGAATATATGAGCACATAGTTCAAGTGTGTGTTTCATTCAAAGGTTTCATTCAAAATCTTACATTCGCTTGGATATCTCATTCGCCGGGACGCCATTGCACACCCGGTTTACTGCCATACTAACTTTCTCATCATAGACGTTGACTTGACGTTTGTCAAATCGAGGGGAAAAATGAAAATGAAGGCTAGTAGCCTCGCTCTTTTTCGTACGCTACACTATCCTACATTTAGGGTAGTGTGATACGGATATTTCATCATTCGAATTTTTTCCCCGCGGCGCCATATTGGTTTGTCTGTAATTGTGACTGACGGTTATTTTCAAGTGGTGGATAATTTCAATTACTTTAAATTGTATAACTGGAGACATAATGCGGACCCCAAAATGCTGTATTTGTGGTAACAAACGAGAGAACGCATTTTTGCATTTTTTTCCAGTAAGTGACGAAAAGAGATTTAATCAATGGTTGGCCTGTGTAAACTTGGAGTCGCTAAAAGTATTACCAAAAGGCATATTGAGTACGCGCTCAGTGTGTCACGTACATTTTGAGAGACGGTTTATAAAACCAAATAGCCGACTGAAATATGGTGCCTATCCGACATTGTTCACACCTGATGAAATAACTAGTGGAGTACCTGCACAATAGTACCCAGATATTTGTAAGTATTTGGCCGTCTCTTATAAATTCACATTTTTTGTATACTAATTGTACATAGTTTTTTTTAAATTGGGTATTTTCATTTCAGCACTTGAATATCAGAATTCGCGGCAAAGACATTTAGATCACAGCTATTTTAAAAGTGATCCGCCTGTAAAAGTACCAAGACTCACTGGTAGTAAGTATTTTTATTAGATTTTTCATCCATATTTAACTTATAACAACCTATTTTTCCTTATATATATCATAAGCAGCGACCAGAAAACCGCTTCATTTGGTTAACCATATTAATTTACTGTAGTTTCCCTGTTGAAATTTCAATATTTACCACTTATATCGATTTTGGCTGCTTTGTGATACAATAATAATATCTTGAACTATTTAATTATACAGTTTTAATTGTCTACTATATGTAAATATTATCTACACGGTAATAAATACTACTTGATGCGGGCTTTTTTTATAAAAAAACATTTTTTACAATAGTTTGGTAGGTGAGTAACTACCCTACCAGATATAATATCCCTTTATTGGTAACCGGTTCCGGTCCCAGATTCGCAGGTTATGAAATTTAATGCTTTGATGTTATGAAATTTGACTTGTAGAAAGCGTATTAAGTTTTAGAAAATGATAGAGCCTACTGAAACACACACGGGCGAAGCCGCGGGTACCGCTAGTTATATTAGTAGTTAATAATCCCTATTATTGTCATTTCAGCAATTGAATATCAACACATGGAGAGGCATTTCGATCACAACTACTGTAAATGCGATCCAACTGCAAAAGTCAAAAGTTACTTAATGTGCTCATAGTGGCTAATTATAATAAAGATCAGATTAATGTAAATCAAAACTTCATTAGAATATATTTTATTGTTAAATTATTTCTCTCAGGTACCTATACGAGTACAATGATAATTAATAAATCGTGTAATAATTGTTATTTTATTTTCATGACATTATCATCCCTTATATCGAGAATCACTTGATGGCCGCATTTTCTTAGTAATTCGAATTATTATTTTAATTACTACATTTGTTTCAATGTAACCCATTAGATTCAAAATATAGATACATATTGTGTTCCTCTCAATGACTCTAGAACTCATTCTTAATTGAGAAAATGTTATTGCAGTTAATATCTACTTTTGGAAAATGCATACAGCATGTTGTTTGTAATGTTTTTGATTGTATTTCCATGCATTACAAAGGATTACTTCAACGGAAACCGACAAGTGTCTCCCCGGCAACTTCCCCAGCTATTTCGTCAGGAATCCATGACTTTCCGTCCCTCGGCAATGTACTTTTTTTTTAAATATCCTGTTCTAAAATGCTAATGTTAAACTTGGGAGAATCGAAAAATCGTAAAAAAAGGAACAGAATGATAATTTCAACTGCAGAATTAGTATACTTATAAATGGCCTCAAATTACACATAATACTTTTGTAAAATCTTACAATGACAAAAATAAATAAATATAGGTACGTAAAAAATGAAAAAAAAGACCCCGATTTTCTGAAATACACTAAATGTTCACACCAGGATTTGAACCCGAGCCCCCGGTTTAGCAGGCAGGCTCACTACCGACTACGCTAAAAAACTTCTATTTTGCCCCTGTCACATGCCTGCCACAGATTAAACAACGTGTTAAAAATTATATTAGACAGTCGGTCGTCTGATACGTAGTATCTACTAAGTAGTCTGTGCGCCATTGATTGCTCCATCGTCGTTGAGATAATGTCATCCAGCTAATTGTGTGGAAGGTGATAATTTAACATAATGGTGAGGATTTTGGGTTATGAAACGTTGTATTTCCATAGTCGGATCAATGAATAATCCTATTTTGTTTCGTTGTTTTTAGCCTCGTTAGGCGTGGTAGCATTTTTGCTCACCGAACAAATGTCGGACCACGAGTGGACACACCCATGTTCGGTAAGTTATTTTCGTGATTTATAAGTAAAGGATTGTGTAGGGAGTGGCTTTATTCATGTTTCGTAACCTAAAATATCTATTTTGTCCTAAACAGAAACCTGGGCATGTCTTTGTCGGCCTAACCTCTACGGGTCCCGCCACATGGCGCGTCACAGGCGCAAATAAAAGAAAACCCAGTTAATTCTGGTAAGTGGATTACAAGGCATCTTGTTTATCTTGGGCTTTATTGTGGAAGAAATTAGAAATTAATTAATATTTAAAGGATTTGATTTTTAACGGGAATATTTTAATTCCAGGGTTTTTTATTTCGGTTCCGGAATCGGCCCAGAGCGGATCACACCGGAATGGTAGGACGCGCCCCAGCCTTCCGGGGACATCCTTGGTTCCAGGAACACTACCAGCTAAAAGATATGTAGGAGAAATATCCCTAGCTTTATTGCGGAAGACTGTAAGTCAATTTTCAGTTCCTTATAACTTTTAACGAACCGTCCTTGTTTGAGCGTTGTGTTTCCTTCGTGAACGCACCATGTAAAAGATATACCTTCATAATATGAAGATGGGTTAGCAGGTAGTTGATGCAGCGCCTGCCTCCATACAACATATATTTAATATGTAATAAGGGGTATGAAGAAAGGAGAGTAGCGCTACCTTTTGTTAGGTTGTATATTAAGTAATTTTGTTAAACATTTAGAATTTTTGACACGGTTATAGCCGATGATCATTTCTGGTTAAACACCAGGTAGTTGAACTGTCTTTATGATTCAGGAGAGATGTGAATGTTAAATTTATAGTTCCCTAAGGATAGTATTAATCACTGTAAGAGCATAATAAATAAAAATAAGTTGTGTAATGGTTTGTTTTATTTGAACATGTCATACGTTTGTCGAGGGTCTAGGATCTAGGGCGTCCTAATTTAAAATACTGGACCTAGACGCCTTGCTCCAAGGGAGGCCTACCCGCGACCTTGTTAAAGTTTCATTTTTAGCCGTGAGCACTTTGTCATATTTTTTGTAGTAGGGGATAATTGGGGGTTCTAGACCAATTTTCTGAGGTTTGTGGTAAATTAATTTACCAACCATTTCCTATTATTTAAACTCTCGTCGCACCCTCAGTCATCACAGTCCCAAGTTTTACAGTAGCGTACCCAACGTTTGGCCTTTTGGAGTATGACATTTTCAAATAACAATTAAAATAATATTTTTAAATTTAAGTTTACTTTTAAAGAGATGCATATTGATGTTTAAACTTCGAGTAAGTAAAACTTAAACAATGACGGTTAAACTTATAAATTTAGCCTAACCTTAAAACTTTTACTTATATCTTTTCAAAGGAAATATTTTCCGGATAAACGAGTTAAAATTTAAGATCTTATAAAATCTTAATTTCACTTTTATCTGATTGTGACACTACACATAAATAGTTAACATGGATTTTCTTAAGGCTGGGTGCAAACTTGCACACTTACACAAGGACGAAATTACACATGAATTGGCGATTCGCCAACTTCCGGTGAACCCAGCAGCACGCAGGCCCAGTTTGTGTCAAGCGTTGAAGCAAACAGCTGATCTCGCTAAACAGGGTAGTCTGAAGTTACAGGACCTCGTTTTAAATGATCCTGATACTGAATTAGAGATTTGTCAACGTAAGGTTGGTGTTCTTGAGGTGGAGTCGGAAATGACTGAAGATTTATCTGCGTCTGCTATAGATAGATTGTCGTCTAGGTGCAAATATCTTATGTGTCGTCTTGCGCGTTTTCAACAGGAATCCGAGGTGGTCCAACTGTTGAAAGCGAAGCTTAATAATATAATGGAACGCTTTCACGTGCAGAGTCCTTCAGCATCGTCAGGTTCGGATGATGAGGACCGCGTTCCTAATGATATGAGAGTAATTAGGGAGATAGTTTATAAACCGGAGAAGACATTCAATATAAATTCGTTAAATTTAAAATTTAAAGGTGACACCTGCGTGCGTACATTTTTGTCGCGGCTTGAGGAGTTGAGAGATGCCAGAAGGATTTCAGAGACAAGGATATATCGTGGTTTTCCCGAGATTCTTGAAGGTCCGGCGTTGTCATGGTTTAGATCACAACGTTCTAAGCTTTTGTCGTACCAGGAAGTTACCGAAGCTTTGAGGGAGGAGTTCGATATTCCGGATTTGGATCATCAGTTGTTGCAGGAGATCAGGGCTAGGACACAAGCTAAGTCGAAGACCATAGTGTATTTTGTATCTACGGTTCTCGGTATGTACGAGCGACTTACCAAGGAGGTTCCTGAGCAGGAGAAACTGGACACAATGATGAGGAACATCCGTCCCGAGTATTCAAAGGATTTGGCGCTGCATGATGTTCAGTCTATTCAGCATTTGAAAACACTCTGCAAGCGCATTGAGCTGGCCCAAATGAAGGCTCAGCAGTTTCGTGAACCGGTTTTACATAACAAGTCAGGAGGTTCTTCTTCGAGTATTCCTCAAAATAAGGTAGAATATCGACGGGGGTCGTTCCCCTCGCGCTCACCTAACTCTTCTAAGGCTTTTGTGGCTGCTGCAGCTCAAAGCCCTTCCAATTTGAAATGTTTTCGTTGTGGTAGGGTCAACCATTCCACTAAAACTTGTAGGGTCTCTCATGAGATCGTTTGTTATAGATGTGGGGAAAAAGGAGTTCGTACTCCTGAGTGTACAAAATGTAACCCCGATTCAAAAAACTAAATAAGTTTGTCTTTTCTAACAAAAACAACTATAAACCTTCTGCTCCCTTTCACGCAGAAAAGACAATTTTCTTTAATCCTCCAGAGGGAGATGACAGAGTTTATGCTCTTTTGAATATACTAAGTCTAAATTTTAGGGCTTTGTTGGATTCAGGTGCCAGCACGAGTTTTCTAGGGAAAGGTAGCCATCTTGTATTTGCTACGGGTGGCATTGCTATTCAAAAGCACCAAAAACCTATTCTAATTCGTGTAGCTAATAATAACCGTCTGTTATGTACGGAATATATGATTCTGCCTATAAATTATAAAGGCGAAGTAAAATTAATACACTTTGATATTCATCCACAAATCGCCCAACCTATGGTGTTAGGTTTGAACTTTTGGAGGGCATATAATTTAGCCCCAGGACTTATTACTAATTTACCTAAGGGTGATGAACACCACTTGGATAGCCTCGATTTATTGCTTTCCGATACGGGTTTAATTACTTATGAGTCTTTATCTCAAGAGCAGAAATCTCAATTGGAAGCTGCTAAAACTCTTTACGACCAAATCGACACAGATAAAGTTGGTTTAGGGAAAACACATTTGATAGAACATATAATAGATACTGGAGGTTCTCCTCCTATCAAACAAAAATATTATCGTCTTAGTCCTATTAAGCAGGCTGCTTTGGAAAAAGAGGTAGACCGTATGTTAAAAGCGGGAATAGTAGAACCATCTCACTCTCCTTGGAATTCTCCGGTAGTCATGGTGAAGAAATCCAACGGTGACATGAGACTATGTTTAGATAGTAGGAAAGTGAATTCGGTTTCGAAATCTGACGCATACCCAGTCCCATACGTACACTACATTCTAGATAATCTGCGTGATGCAAAATTCCTTACGTCTCTCGACCTAAGCGCTGCATATCATCAGATTCCACTAAGTGAAGAGTCTAAAGAGAAAACAAGTTTCACTGTACCCGGTAAAGGTTTATACCACTATAATAGAATGTGTTTTGGTTTGGTAGGAGCTTCTGCTACTATGCAACGTTTGATGGATACTCTCTTTACCGCGGAATTTGATAACAAAGTGTTCTGTTACATCGACGATATAATTATTTGTACTTCAGACTTTGACGAGCATGTTCGCTTATTAAAAGCTGTCTTTGATAAACTTAAGTCTGCAAACTTAACTATAAACATGAAAAAATCATTATTTTGCAGAAGCGAACTTAGATATCTCGGATATCTAGTAGACAGACATGGTCTTAGAACCGATCCGTCTAAAATTGAAGTAATTTTGGATTTTCCTATTCCGGAAGATGCCAAAGCGATAAAACGTTTTCTTGGTATGTGCGGTTGGTACCGCCGTTTCATAAATAATTTTTCTAAAATAGCTAGGCCATTATCTAGGTTAACTAGCAAAAACGTTAAATTCGTCTGGACTAACGAAGCTAATGATTCTTTTAATTTGCTTAAGTCTGCTCTAGTATCAGCACCCATTTTGAAATGCCCTAACTTTAACGAAGCTTTTTACATTCATACTGACGCATCTTCGTATGCGATCGGAGCAGTTTTAACTCAAAAATTTGACGGTGTCGATCATCCCATCGCTTATTGCAGTCGTACACTGAACAAGTCTGAAACTAATTACTCGGCGACTGAACGTGAACTTTTAGCTGTTATATACGGGTTAGAACAATATCGAGCTTACGTAGAGGGTAGGAAGTGCTATATTGTAACAGACCATGCTTCTTTGAAATGGTTCTCTAATTTGAAAAATCCAACTGGTCGTTTAAACCGGTGGGCTTGCAGACTAAGTCAATTCAATTTTGAAATTATTCATAGAAAGGGTAAAGAACATGTCATACCTGACTGTCTTTCCCGTATTCATCTCGGAGCTGTTGATGTTTCAACCTCCCAAGATCCGTGGTATGTTGATCTATATAAGAAGGTCTCAGAGAAGCCCTTTCTGTTTCCCAACTTTAAAATAGAGAACGACAAACTCTACCGTTACTCTAAGAATAAGTATCGCCTGACAGCTCAATTTGACTGGAAGTTGGTATTACCTTATGAGGAGCGGAAAGAGGTTCTGAATAAGTACCATGATGATCCTACCGCTGGACACTTTGGGGTGGCTAAGACTCATTCTAAAATAGCTGATATTTATTATTGGCCCACTCTTTTCCAAGATGTAAAAGAATATGCAGATTTTTGTGAAATATGCAGGACTTATAAGCCTGTAAATTTAGCTCGACCTGGTCTTATGGGTTCTCCCAGGCGTGTATCGTCACCAGGCGAAGCAATTTCATGTGACATTCTCGGTCCGTTCCCTCCTTCTTATTTGAGAAATCAGTACCTCTTTGTGTGTACTGATTATTTTAGTAAATATGTTACTTTATTTCCTCTGCGTACTATAACTGCGAAGGCAATAATTAAGTGTATGGAAAAAGGAATATTTCTGGTACACGGGGTACCCAAATATATTTTCTGCGACAATGGTGCGCAATTTACTTCAAAAGACTTTCGAGACCTAATGGTTAAATATAGTGTCCCACATGTCTTCTATAACCCTAGATATCATCCTCAGACTAACCAAACGGAACGCGTGAACCGCGAACTGGTAAGAACCATTGCATCATACGTACGTTCTGATCACCGTAACTGGGATAAGAACATAGCGGAGATCCAATGCGCTCTCAATACCGCCAGACACGAGGTCACTAAAAACACACCGTACTTCTTAACACATGGTCGTCAAATGATTCTAGAAGGTTCTCTTTATAATGACGAAGGTCCCATAGATCAAAGCGCTCTACAACTGGATACCAGTGGTGCTTTTTCTGAAAAGCTTAAAGAGCTCAAATCTGTATTCCAGAAAGTACGTAACTCGTTGATTGCATCCCATGAACGTAATGCTCATTATTATAACATGAGGAAGCGTCACGTAGAACTAGAAGAGGGGCAAATCGTGTATAAAAGATGTTTTCCATTGTCCAATGCGGCTAAGCACTTTTCTGCAAAGCTAGCTCCCCGTTATGACAAATGTGTCATTCACAAAAAGTTAGGACCTCTGGTCTATGCTGTAAAATCCTTAGAAGGAAAACTTCTAGGTAACTTTCATATAAAAGATATTGTCCGACCTGGCGAAATCGAACCATCATCGTAATGGAACCGCCTTACGCCCTCGTGACATCTTTTATTCTCCTTTAAGGAATATAAATTTTAAAGATTATATTTACCTTACTTTTGGTACCGGATGCATACGGACCAACCTTAATCCCTATTATGTCCTAATAAAGATATATATAGAGGGATACTTACTTTTTAATACGGGTATAAACTTAAGCCAATTTGAACTTTGATTGTATCCTAATAAAGATATAACACTAAATATTCAAATACTTGCAACACAATATATTTTTGTCGTTGTTTCTTCCAGGAGCAAACTTTTCCCTGTCGGTTGAGTCTTCTCTACGAATGGATGTTCTTGCTGAAAGAAGTATATCGTAAAAGCTTCTTTCCAGCCCAGTCTTGTCTTTGACAAGCAATTCCTCGAGATCTAGTAGTTGTGATTTCGCTAAGAGAATAGCTTTTCCAATACTACCTCGGTTGTAAATAGCCTGGCATATCTTTAATAAAGTCAAAGCCGTTTTGCCTTCTTTAGATCGTAAATTTTTCTTAGTTGTAACGGGATCCCTTTAGTCACATAAGCGTAATAATAAGGTTGTTTTGGTTTATCCAAGTCTAGGATTTAAGATTCTTGGATGGACGCAGCCGATCCACCAGGTTAGTAGTTAGGTTTTGTCTTTTAGGAGTTAAGTCGTATATTTTATCATAACTAGTTGATAGGAATTTTGTTAGAATCGATTGGCGTGTCGCACGTTTTGTCACGGTTCCTTATGGTCGTTAGTTAGTAGTTGTATTCCTAAGATACGGAGTTCTGACTCCACAAAAAAAAATTAAAATTTATTTAAAATTTTAATTTTTTTTAACCCAACTAAAGATGAACTGTAACACTTTGAGGGTGTCAATTTGTAGGTTTATAAATGTAAGTTAGATGGTGTTTGTATATGTTAGGAACTAAGAGATTTCCAGCGGACAGTTGGTATTTGTAGTGGTAAGTTGTTTGTTTATGGATAGGTATTGACCATCTACATTGAAATGTTGTGGATCGAAGACCTAAAGACGTGAAAGATCGAAAATACTTACATTGTAGTCTGGTCGTTTGCTGTATTTGAAATTCCATTGTTTGGCATGTACTCGCTCCTATAATCACGGAGGCGAGGTGCACATCGTGTTTGTCGTATGATACACACACTCTTGATATACTTTCACTTGATGTTCAAGACCATTTTCAATGGGAATCAAAACAATTTGTTAATATTTGGCTCTGGTCCATCGGCTGTGTTTTGACGTATCTGTCATAGGTGACAGTTTAAGCGCTGTTCGAGCCAGTAGTTTCGCTGCGTCGAAGCGACGTCGTTCAATGAGTGATATCTTTTCGTAAATTGTTGAATTTATATTTTTTCCTTTTAAAAGGTTGAACTTAATTTAATTATTCGTATTTTTTAATAAGAGAATATATGAGCACATAGTTCAAGTGTGTGTTTCATTCAAAGGTTTCATTCAAAATCTTACATTCGCTTGGATATCTCATTCGCCGGGACGCCATTGATTGCTCCATCGTCGTTGAGATAATGTCATCCAGCTAATTGTGTGGAAGGTGATAATTTAACATAATGGTGAGGATTTTGGGTTATGAAACGTTGTATTTCCATAGTCGGATCAATGAATAATCCTATTTTGTTTCGTTGTTTTTAGCCTCGTTAGGCGTGGTAGCATTTTTGCTCACCGAACAAATGTCGGACCACGAGTGGACACACCCATGTTCGGTAAGTTATTTTCGTGATTTATAAGTAGAGGATTGTGTAGGGAGTGGCTTTATTCATGTTTCGTAACCTAAAATATCTATTTTGTCCTAAACAGAAACCTGGGCATGTCTTTGTCGGCCTAACCTCTACGGGTCCCGCCACATGGCGCGTCACAGGCGCAAATAAAAGAAAACCCAGTTAATTCTGGTAAGTGGATTACAAGGCATCTTGTTTATCTTGGGCTTTATTGTGGAAGAAATTAGAAATTAATTAATATTTAAAGGATTTGATTTTTAACGGGAATATTTTAATTCCAGGGCTTTTTATTTCGGTTCCGGAATCGGCCCAGAGCGGATCACACCGGAATGGTAGGACGCGCCCCAGCCTTCCGGGGACATCCTTGGTTCCAGGAACACTACCAGCTAAAAGATATGTAGGAGAAATATCCCTAGCTTTATTGCGGAAGACTGTAAGTCAATTTTCAGTTCCTTATAACTTATAACGAACCGTCCTTGTTTGAGCGTTGTGTTTCCTTCGTGAACGCACCATGTAAAAGATATACCTTCATAATATGAAGATGGGTTAGCAGGTAGTTGATGCAGCGCCTGCCTCCATACAACATATATTTAATATGTAATAAGGGGTATGAAGAAAGGAGAGTAGCGCTACCTTTTGTTAGGTTGTATATTAAGTAATTTTGTTAAACATTTAGAATTTTTGACACGGTTATAGCCGATGATCATTTCTGGTTGAACACCAGGTAGTTGAACTGTCTTTATGATTCAGGAGAGATGTGAATGTTAAATTTATAGTTCCCTAAGGATAGTATTAATCACTGTAAGAGCATAATAAATAAAAATAAGTTGTGTAATGGTTTGTTTTATTTGAACATGTCATACGTTTGTCGAGGGTCTAGGATCTAGGGCGTCCTAATTTAAAATACTGGACCTAGACGCCTTGCTCCAAGGGAGGCCTACCCGCGACCTTGTTAAAGTTTCATTTTTAGCCGTGAGCACTTTGTCATATTTTTTGTAGTAGGGGATAATTGGGGGTTCTAGACCAATTTTCTGAGGTTTGTGGTAAATTAATTTACCAACCATTTCCTATTATTTAAACTCTCGTCGCACCCTCAGTCATCACAGTCCCAAGTTTTACAAGAGTTAAGGGACTTTTTGACCTGTTGAAGCTTAGATCTTATTTGGATAATGAAGGAAGTCGAGTTATTGAGGGGATTTGCGCGAAATATGCAGATATTTTTCATATGCCGGGGGACAAGCTGTCAGTTTCGAATTTATTCGATTATGAAATCAAGTTGAAAAATGATGCTTCTGACATACACTGGTGTATGTAAAACCGTATAGGATGCCATTTTCACAGAAGAAGGAATTGGAAAAACAAGTTGGGAAATTATTGAACGAGGATATAATCGAGGAGTGTACCAGTGAATGGTCATCCCCTCTGTTGCTTTTTGCCGAAAAAGGAAGACAGTAGTGGAGAAAAGAAGTGGCGAATTGTCATTGATTATAGGCTTTTGAATAGGAAAATTGTAGATGAGAAATTTCCTTTGCCCAACATGCAGGAAATATTAGACTCATTGTCAGGTTGTATCTATTTTTCACATTTGGACTTGACCTCGGGGTATTATCAGATGAGTCTGGCTCAGGATTGCAGGAAGTTTACTGCATTCACTGCAGATAAACAATATCAGCTTAAGAGGCTTCCAATGGGGCTAAAGTCCAGCCCTAGTGCATTTTCCAGACTTATGGCTGTAGCATTAAATATCAGGATTAACGTATGACGCTTGTTTTTTGTATTTAGATGATGTAATTGTTTTTGGTAAGAATCTGCGTGAGCACAATGCTAATTTAGTTAAGGTCTTCGAGAGGTTTAGGAAAGTCAATTTGAAGCTTAACCCGTGTAAGTGTGTATTTCTTAAAACAGAGTTAAATTACTTGGGTCATGTGATAACACCTAGTGGGGTTTTGCCAGATAGTAGTAAGATAGAAGTTTTGAAGAATTATCCGACGCCAAAGAATGCGGATGAGGTTAGGCGATTTGTAGCGTTTGCTAATTTCTATAGGAGGTTTATCAGGAATTTCGCAAGGATAGATATCTTCTAAATCGGTTGTGCAAAAAGGGGGTAGAATTTGAGTGGTCGGAGGAGTGCGTAAGAGCATTTCAAGAGCTAAAGTCTTTGTTGGTGTCACCACCAGTTCTAGATTACCCAGATTTGTCAAATAGCAATGTTTTCCGCCTTCAAACGGATGCTTCAGGTGTAGCTATAGGGGCGGTGTTGTCGAACTCGAATAATAGGCCGGTAGCGTTCGCAAGTAGGCAGTTGAATAAAGGGGAAATTAATTATCCAACTATCCATCAAGAGTTATTGGCAGTTGTTTGGTCAGTTAAACATTATCGTCCATATTTGTATGGGAGAAAGTTTAGGATACTTACGGACCACAAACCTCTGGTACATTTGTTTAGCATGGCGGACCCTAGTAGTCGATTGACGAAGTTCAGGTTGGTTTTGGAGGAGTATGATTTTGAGATAGAGTACATAAAAGGTTCAGAAAATGTCACGGCAGATGCATTATCGAGGATTGTCATCACATCGGACGAGTTAAAGTCATTAAATTCGAATTTCGTAGGGGTAATTACACGTTCTATGAGTCGTTCAGCGAACGTAATGAATAAGGCGAGACAAACTGGTACGTTAGAGCCTGGCCAACCCAAAGTAGTAGATATCATGAAGCAGGCACAAGGGGATACAGAATTAGTAATTTGCTCCAATATTTGTTTTGAGGAGAAGATCATGTCAATGGGGACCTTAAAGCAGCCCGCAGATAAAAATAATAATGTTGCTTATAAAAACTCTACCTTTTACATGAAACAAGATTCCCTATTAACGAAGGCACGCTTAGACGAATCGTTACGGGACTTGGTAACGCTATGTAAAAGGTTAAAGGTAGTAGAGTTAGTAATAATTAAAGAAGAGTCGAATAAAAAGTACGTCGAAAAATTTACGCGTGTTTTTCGCGCGGGACAAGACGAGTTACCTAGATTATGTATTATACAGGGGAAAACAAGAATTACCGATCGGGAAATGATACGGGTCATACTAAACGATTATCATTTGTTGGCCACAAGTGGACATGCAGGTAGCACTAAAATGATAAACGGTATTCAAAAGAGATACTATTGGCAGAATATGCGAAGGGATATAGAGGAATACGTGAAGCGGTACAGGGACTGTCAAAAACAAAAGTTTAACTACAGGCAAACGCGAGATAAAATGGTTATAACTTAGTAGTAATGGTTATAACTAAAAATAACTTCTGAAAAGATGTTGTAGCTGTAGTCAGCTACAACATCTTTTCAGAAGTTATTTTTAGACGTTGTCGGACCATTGGAACGAGATGATGCAGGATACAAATTTGGCAATTAAGTATATATTTGGTACGTTATAGGTACAACTGTGTTGGGATTGTGCTTGTAAATAAAAGTTCACACACGAGGTTAAATAGTCTATATTAAATCTACACAACTTTAATTAACTTATCTAAACGAACACTTATAAATTAACACGTACGTCAGGAGCGATACTAACTATAATGAAACTCGACTGAAACTTAACGCGGAGTCAGTAATTATTACAAGTTACTCGGAGTATCGGTACTACACGAGCTGGACCAGTGAGTCGGTCTAGGATGACTTGTCGGTTCGACAGTTGGGTACTAACTGACTACTGTCTTGCGATCCCTCTGGCTCGTTACCTGGCGAGCTCAGGGGGCATCGAAGTACAGGGCCGATAATGGCCAGCCAGATGGTGAGATTTTCTCACGCTGCAAGAAAATATGTTTATTATCCTAAATAAAACAATATTAGTTGGGCGTTGTAAACAATAAACAAAATAGAAATACCGACAAAGAAACAAAGTGAAATTGCTAAATCCTAGGGTAATAAACCTGGTAATTATTTCAAAAGAATTTATCCATTGTTTTGTCTGAGCGTACCGACAAAACAATAACATACAATACAAAATAATAGTGTGCCGGCATGTTCAATGCAACAGATGTATCCTAAGGTGATACCTAGAAAAGACCATACAGCTTTTACGTTGATTGCTAAAATCGTGCACATGTTGCACGTGCATATTTAAAATACAAAATTGTATAGCATCTTAGTTTGGGCGAATGTAGGACACAGTCGCTACACAAATATATTTTAAATTTGCAATGTGAATTAACAAAATACGTAGAGGCGTATCCTGTAGAGAATAAAGAATCTCAAACTATTGCCAGAACGTTTGTTGAAAATTTTGTCTTAAGGTATGGAATTCCCCAAACAATAGCAACAGATTGCGGTACTGAATTCATGAATTCTACATTAAACGAAGTATGTAAATTACTGAACGTCGAGAAAATTAGTTCAACACCATATCATCATGAAAGTATAGGGTCACTAGAGAATTGGCACAAGCATCTTGGCAGTTATCTTAGAATACAAACTAGGAATTTCACCTCAAACTGGAGTTCATGGGTTCAGTATTGGTGCTTTGCTTACAACACCTCAGTAAATACGAGTACGAAATATTCACCGTACGAATTAGTGTTTGGCAAAGCTTGCAACAAACCGAGTAATATTGTAAATAGAGTAGAGCCATTATATATCTATGATAATTATCCATTAGAATTAAAAAATAGACTACAGAGAGCACACGCTGATGCAAGGTATAATTTAATACAAAGTAAAATTAAAAGGAAACTAAATTACGACTATAAATCAAATAGTGTTCATTACAAAATAGGAGATTTAGTATTACTGAAAAATGAATGTTATAGTAAACTTTCTGATTTATATTTAGGTCCCTATAAGGTTAAGGACATTATGGGTCCAAATTTAAAGATAATAAAGGATGGTAAAGATTATTTAGTACATAAGAATAGAGTAAAATTATATAACGAGTAATGTTCTTTTTGGGGGAGGAAACCCCTTACCTTTTCAGGGGAGGTGTGATAGGCAAACGCGCATATCTACACGTGTGTAGATATGACAAGTTTAGTGTGAATAATTATATGAAAACATCTCTCCAATCGATAAGGGATTCCTCCCATAGCACGTAGGTGATTAGTATATATATCTAAACTAAATAGTATTAAGGGAGATTGTATAAGGAGCTCTAAGATTACATAGTGGAGTGAACTGGAAAGTGTGTTTTTGTTTCACCAACCCTCCTCGTCGCGACCAGCCTATTACACGCTCAACACATTTAGCGGAATTCGCTACCATAATCAAAAAGCAGCCGAAAACGGAAATCGGGCTGAAATTGTACATGACCGTATTGCAATCGGCAATCCAAACAAAAATTCAGCTCCCGTAAAGAAATTTCCGACTTTTATGCTGCGACTGATTTTTATTTATGATAGCTGGGCTGGATTTCGCTCAAGTGTGTGCCGCGCCTACAACCGACTAGTCAAACGATTAGAACGAGATTGAAATACATATAGTTGGAATGAGAGGTCAGCTGTCAAAATGGTCGTGCGATCAATCGAATGCGCATTCGACTGGCGACTTGAAATTCCGTTTTCCGTTTTATGAAATATTTGAAATTATTTTGGGAAATAATTTTGTTTATTTCATATTTTTAATTTAATAATAAATAATTTTGTTTATTTACATTTTTTTATACTAAAGAATATAATTTGCTTAGAACAAACATATTAGTAATTAACTATTAGTTAATGTAATAATATTAGTCGAAAATGTGCGTGATATGAAACGTCAAGTTGGTAGTGGGGATGTCAATTGACGTCACAGTTGACTACTTTGACTAGTCGCTTACGTCTGTAGAGGCCTTTAGAACGTATCGATAAGAAAGTCAAATACCGATAGATAATTAACCTGTTGTATTTGGCACACTATTTTACGCTCACATAGACAATTTAGATACATACATGGATTTCATTTTTTTGCCACACTTTTGATCGTTGACAAGCATTCTTTGTCATCCCATTTCTCTGGTCCACACGTGTCCACACCTAACTGTCAAGCTGTCAGTAGGTCTCGCTAGAGCGTTTTGTCTATGGCTATGGCCACCATTTTAGATATCACTCTTGAGTGATTCCACCCCAAATTTCAACTGTCACAAAAGTGTCATATCATAGTTGTCTCGCATGCGACTGTAAGTTATGCCATGTCGATTCGCCATCGCCAATTACCTCAAATCCTTGCAATTAATCCTTGTGAGTCTGGTCAGTGATCGTCTCGTTCCTCTACGATGTGTCCTAAAGTATTCCAGGTCGACACAGTAAATATACGAAAATAATATCGAACGGGTACTAACAACGGCCCGTTACAGCTTTATCCTTTATTCAATAAAGTCGTGTCAAGCCCATTTTGAACACCTTACCCCCTTAGTGACCCGTTGACTGTACCTATGGTGTATTGGCCATCATCATATGGTGGCATTATTATGGTGGTGGATCTACATATTACTTTCATTGTCATAATTCGATAACGTGGAATCTTAACTGTTTTCTTGTATTTAAAATATTTTCGATTGTAAATTAAAGTTTCTGCAGTTAACTAACAAACTGTGAACGTGCGTACACGAGAAAAGTACGTCATTTTATAAACTTATTCTAATCAATCTTCGTTACAATTATACTTGTAGGCATACTCGTACTATGTCTGAGTAACTGAGCGCGTGGGTATTATTAGGTAACTAGCTGTGCCCGCGGCTCCGCCCGCGTGTAATTCGGTCTGTGTCAGTAAGCGGCTAATTCACCCCTAATTTCTCTCCCGCTACCCTGGAGGCGGAACTTAAAGTAAAGTTGACAGATAGATACGCTAGAGGACAGTAGTCCGAATAAAATATTTTACAATTACCACTGAATGAAACTACACTCAAAAATGAATACTTTTTGTATCATATTTTTTTGCATGATTTAAACGACATAGAGATTAGTACGAGTAGGTGTATATCGGACGATACAGACCACTTTTGTATTTATACGTTCATGTCCAAGGCAAATATCATTCAAATCGATCCTCCCGTCAAATCAGTCTAAGCATGAAAGGTAAAAACAGGCGCGGTTTAAATGGGAGGGGGGGGGGTCACAAATGCAGAAATTATTTTATTTCTATTTGAGGTGCACTTGGAGTGGGGGGGGGGGGGGTTCATGACCCATGCAAATTCGAGTGTAGTGGCTACCCCCGCCTTTTAGACGTTGATTTTTTATATACTACGTATAACCTGACTGGGGATTTTCTTGAATTGGAATTAGTAATCCTTAAGGGGTGATTTCCGGGATAACAATGCAAAAAAAACCGACTAAGAGCATGTCGGGCGATGCTCAGTTGCATGCTCAGGGCCCGGAATTTTGCGTGCGGTTTGTGAGACGTCATAGGGAGAGAACACCAATGTTTATCGATATATCGATAAATCGGGAGTTTTTTTATTAGTGTCTTTAAAAAATAATATCTCAAACTTTCAAATGATACATAAAGTAAAAGTACCAGTGCTCGACACGCTAATGCCCAATAGATGACACCCTTCTGTCACCTCTTTTGAAAGTGACTTAAGAATAAAGGTGGTATCCATTGGGATAGTGTCGAGCACTCGTACGTTTACCGTACATCATCCTTTATAAAACTATAATTTATTATATTTTTCTTCCTTAGTTCCTATTATCACCGGTATTCTGAATTTTTCCATTTCATCAAGTACTTTTCCCAGTCTGTGGAAGGATGCCAATATTATGCCTTTACCCAAAAAATCCAACCCCAGTTCCTTCTCTGACTATCGCCCTATCTCCATTCTTCCTTTCCTATCCAAAGTCCTCGAACGGCTAGTGCATCAGCAACTAACTTCCTTCCTGAATAGAAATGACCTCCTAAACCCATTTCAATCTGGTTTTCGTCCGGGCCACAGTACTACCTCGGCTCTTGTCAAGGTTACCGATGACATCCGTTTGGGTATGAATGACCAGAAGCTTACAGTTCTTGCACTTCTAGATTTCAGTAATGCCTTTAACACGGTCGATTTTGACATTTTGCTCGCGTTCTTACAGTCTCTTAACATATCGGCTGCAGCGATTGACTGGTTCCGCAGCTATTTGGTTGATCGTCGGCAAAGAATAAAACTAGATTCTTCGTGTTCTTCCTGGTGCAGCACATCAGCTGGTGTTCCACAGGGTGGTGTGCTGTCTCCTCTTTTATTTTCTATCTTCATTAATTCCATAACTCTTGATCTCTCCTCTTCGTATCACCTCTATGCCGACGACCTTCAAATATATTCGCAGGGTATGCATAGCGATCTCAATTCAGTTATAGAAGCCACGAATCTTGATCTGCTCCGCATATCAAATTGGAGTCAAAATTACGGTTTAAAAGTAAACCCCCTAAAGTCACAGGTAATTGTGATGGGTAGCGCTAAACAAATCTCCAAAATTGACTTTCTCAGGCTCCCTCCGATAGTCTTCGATGGTATCCAAATTCCTTTTTCCAACCAAGTGAAAAATCTTGGCGTAATCATGGATCGTTGTCTATCATGGGTGCCTTAGGTGAGTGAAGTGAGCAGGAAGATGTTTGCTGCCATAGGGTCTCTCAGACGGCTCCGGAATTTCCTGCCAATTGCTACTAAAATTGCGCTTGCTCAGTCGTTACTTCCCCCCATTCTTGACTATGCAGATATCTCCTATTTAGACCTAACCGAGGAGCAACTTAATAAGCTTGAGCGTATTCAAAATGCCGGCATTCGGTTCATTTTCAGATTACGCAAATTCGACCATGTTTCTAGTTTTCGTTCTCAACTCAAATGGCTCCCTATCCGTCACCGCCGTAACTCTCACATACTTTCTTTACTCTTTTCTATACTTTTTAACCCTGCAACTCCTCGCTACCTCAAAGAGCGTTTCTCTTATCTTAATTCTATTAGATCCTCTCAAAAATTGCTCCTAAAAGTGCCATCTTCATCTTCCAAATTTTATAATTGCTCATTTACGTTCCAGGCCGTTCGTTTGTGGAATTCTCTCCCTCTCAACATAAAACGCGCGCAATCTATTGGTAGCTTTAAATCGCAACTTAAGGAATACTATTTATCTCTTCCTTAGGTTTTTAAGTTGACACTGTTGTTTCTTACTGTGTGTATTTGTACAAGCATTATGCATTCTCTCAATTTTGGAATCCATTGCCTGGGCTATGGCAACACTTACAACGCACTGCGCAGCCGTGTGTAGAACGCAGCGCTTGAATGAGCCAATCACAGCGAAGCATCAGATTTGTTTTAAAAATGCCGGATTGCAAAAGTTGGTTGTGCGTAAAATACCTCGATTTAAATAGATAAAGGGCGGTAAACTAAGTGAATATTGTGTTTGTGTGACTTGTATTATAGTTTAACGGTGTACATTAACGGAAACAGCCTCGGAACCATCAAATCATACAATTTGTGCATATAGTTATTGTGTGCTACCAGCCGCCGACGCCGCTAGAAGTTAAAAGGTACGTGGATTCTGATTTGGTGGATTGTTTAATGCTGTACACGGGTAATAGTTTCCAGGCTATGGTTTACAGTTAATAATTATCATATCGAAGGCAAAATACGAAACATAATTTGGTCCTTCGAGCCGGATCATTGACCTTTGCTCGCGCGGTCGGTGTAAATACATAAATAAATACGTATATTTGTGTTTCAAAATGGCGAAGAATAAAACAAATGATATTCGGTTTACTTTAGAATGCGACTGGTTGCAATCATCTTATAATATGATTAAATCATCGGAAATTAGTTCTAGTATTTTAGCAGCGAGATTACGAAAGTTGGATTCTCATTTCGAAAGATTGACCTTGGCTTATGAGAGCTTACTTGAAAACCTCGAGGTTGATACTGATGATGAAAAAATCAAAGAATATAAAACGCGTTTTAATAATGCCGAAATGCATTATAATCATTTGGACGCCTTGTTCATGGAAACACCGAGCTCGGAGGTCGCTGCTGCCGCGGCTGCGCCTCCAGCACAACGACCACGGCTTCCAAAAATTCATCTCCAGCAATTTGACGGTGATATATTTGCTTGGTCTGGCTTTATGAGTCTTTACACGTCTTTGGTCAAATCAAGGCCAGACATTTCAAAAACTGAGAAGTTGCATTATTTAGTTTCAAATCTATGTAATGAGCCTAAATCACTGATTCAACATTTGCCTATGACGGACGCATCTTTGAATATAGCGCTAGAAATATTAAAGTCGCGATACGACAATAAACGCTTGCTTGCCGATAGCTATATTTCGCGTTTATTGAATTTAGTGCCTATTAAGAAACAAAGCGCATTACGAACGCAAATTTTGAACCCCTTACTGGAGTCGACACGGGCCCTTAAATCTTTGTATTTTCCAATAGAGCATTGGAGTTTTATTTTGCTGCATATAAGTCTTACAAAGCTACCACTTGACATCAAATCTCGTTTTGAACAAAACTATGGAGGTGTAAACAAGATACCTACATTTGAAAATTTGGTTGAATTTTTGCAGAATGAGTGTCAGCTTATTGACACCGCGAATACGTCGGATCTGATCTCGCATAGAACGGGAAAAAGCGTAAATGCTGCAAATGTAACTGAACAACGTGTAGACAATGATAACTCGTTCCCTAGTTTACGGTGCGCGTTTTGTTCTGTGTCTGGTCACAGAATAACAGATTGTTACAAGTTTAAAAATAGCACGCCCGCTGATCGTAAAAATTGGGTGCGAAGTAGTAATCGTTGTTTTCGGTGTTTTGGAAATCATTCGGCAGCAATGTGTAGTCAATACATTCCTTGTTCACGGTGTGGTAATATTGGGCATAATTATTTGATTTGTGTAACGGAAATGAATCCACGCGATCCGGTTGAACTCGCTAATCGGCGCCAACGAAACGAGCGAACGACTAATACAGCTGTCCTAAGTACTAGCGTTGCGGGCGATTGTACGCGAGCGTGCCCTTGTGCTTCCGCGTGCTTTGATGCGCCAGTGACATCTGTTGACAATACGGAATAGCAATCAATTACGAGTAATGTTTCTTGGAAGCCCTCTTTGGTAGAAAATGTTATTTTACCAACTGTTATCTGTAGTGTTTTAGCAAAAAGTGGTGAATTTATTAAGACTCGTGCTTTGTTAGATTTAGGATCTCAAGCTTCAGTAGTTCGAAGAGAGTTCGTAGAAAATTTAGGTTTAAAGAAACATTACTCTTTCACGGCTCTGTCGGGTGTCGATAATAAAGGTAGCAATAGTAAGCATCTAGTTACTCTTACTTTTCGGTCGGAACGGAAAAACAATGTTATTTTATCGGTAAATGCGGTGGTTTTAAAGTCACCAACGGCTTATATGGCGGCTCGGCTCGGTTTATCAAATAAATATTTTTCGGATTTCGGTTTTGAACACATGTCTAGGGTGGACATTATGATATACTCGGAGAAATAATTGAAGGAAATAAGATCACTATACGGCGCGGCGGTCCATATGCTATTGATACGATATTTGATTTGGCGGTTTTCGGTCCATTACGTGGTTTTAAATAGTTTTAATCGGGAAATACCACGCACTGTGGAATATTTTTCGGGTGTTTCTTTAGTCGACGCGGTCGAGCGGTTTTGGAAAACGGAAGAGCCGCCTAAGGTCTCTTTAAAAAGGTCCTATGGACGTAAGTTGTGAACAGCTGTTTGCAACGACGGTCACTCGTGGAACCGACGGTAAATATGTCGTTCGTTTACCTTTAGTACCTAACCACCCGGAGTTGGGTGATTCTAAACCAACTGCGATTCGTCGGTTTATAGCTGTGGAGAAACGTATGAAAGCGCAGTCCATATTTAAGGAAAAGTACACACAATTTATGAATGAATACATAGAACTTGGACATATGAGGCTTTCAGACTTTGATGTGGACTCCGGTCTTGAATATTTTATTTTACCACATCATGGAATTTAAAAAAAAAATGGAGATACGGAAAAGATTCGTATAGTTTTCGACGGGAGTGCAAAAAGTACAAGTGGTATTAGTTTAAACGACTGTTTATATTCAGGAGAAAAATTGCAAAATGACATAACTACAATTATTTTTAATTTCCGGTTACCTTTGGTGGTTTTTACTACAGATGTTAAAATGATGTTTCGAATGACATGGGTCCATCCTGAAGATCGACGATACCAGTTAATACTTTGGAGACGGAAAGAAACGGAGCCAGTTCAATTTTATGAATTGACTACTAATACTTACGGGTTAAAATCGAGTCCCTTCGTGGCAATCAGATGTCTTCATCAGCTGGCTGAGGACGAGAAGGAGCGGTTTCCGAATGCTGCCAGGCTTTTATTAGCAAATACGTACGTTGATGATATTAATGGAGGAGCGGATTCAATTGAGGAAGCTGAAATGCTTATGAAAGAGTTAATTGAGATTTTGCGAAGTGCAGGGTACGAATTGAGAAAGTGGGCGTCTAATGAACCTCGCCTAGTAGCCGAATTTCCCACAGACCATTGTGAGGTTACTCGTTGTTTCGACGATGACGACAGTACTGGATTTATTAAGGTTTTAGGTATCCAATGGAATCCATCAACGGACACGTTCACCTATAGAGTTAACTTACCGGACGAACAAATGACGCCTATTAGGCGTAGTATTCTATCGTCCTTGGCAAGGTTATTTGATCCACTGGGATGGATTAGTCCTGTATTGTTCCGAGTGAAATTATTATTACAGGAACTAATGAGTGATGGAGCTAAACAAGTGGACTGGGACTCGCCGGCGCCTAGTCACATAGTCGAGAAATGGAACAATATTCTCTTAGATTTACCCAATTTAAAAAAATTGTATATCCCTCGATGCTTGAAGACCACGAGCAAAGTGTCATACTCTTTACACGGATTTTGTGATGGGTCGTCTGTCGGGCATGCTGCCGCGGTATATTTGCGATCAGAATGTTCTGACGGAGAAGTTACTGTTCGCCTGGTTATTGCAAAAACAAGAGTATCTCCACTTAAAACAAAATTGACGATCCCACAGGCGGAATTGAACGCTGCAACTTTACTGGCTAAGTTACTGGCTCACGTGTACAAAGCCTTATGTGACCTTTCACTTACAGTTACGGAAATTATCGGATGGTGTGATGCCACAATCACTTTAGCTTGGCTATGTATTTCGCCTCATAAATTGGATGTCTTTCAAGGTAATAGAGTTTCCCAAATAAATAACCTGAATTTGCCCATTTTATGGTGTTATATTAAAAGTGAGTTAAATTGTGCAGATGTTGCATCTCGTGGTTGTACAGCCGCGCAGTTGCTTGAACATAATTTATGGTGGAGTCCCGAATGGTTACACCAATCTCGAGAATGTTGGCCTAACCAAACCAAGCCTGACCCTCCCAAAGACTTTCGAAGTGTGTATCTACTGGGTTACGTTCGAAGTGTGTATCTAATGCTCTGGTTTTGGATGAATTTGATTTAATCAGTCGCTATAGTTCATTCGAAAAATTAGTTAACGTAACTGGATTTTTGTTTAGGTTTATGAATAATTGTCGTGGCGATAAAACTTTTAATAAAAATATATCGGTATCGGAGCGTCGTTTAGCCTTGTCTCGTTTAATTAATCCATTGCCTGGGCTATGGCAACACTTACAACGCAATGCGCAGCCGCGTGTAGAACGCAGCGCTTGCATGAGCCAATCACAGCGAGGCATCAGATTTGTTTTAAAAATGCCGGATTGCAAAAGTTGGTTGTGCGTAAAATACCTCGATTTAAATAGATAAAGGGCGGTAAACTAAGTGAATATTGTGTTTGTGTGACTTGTATTATAGTTTAACGGTGTACATTAACGGAAACAGCCTCGGAACCATCAAATCATACAATTTGTGCATATAGTTATTGTGTGCTACCAGCCGCCGACGCCGCTAGAAGTTAAAAGGTACGTGGATTCTGATTTGGTGGATTGTTTAATGCTGTACACGGGTAATCGTTTCCAGGCTATGGTTTACAGTTAATAATTATCATATCGGAGGCAAAATACGAAACAGTATTATATATGTATATATGTACGTATATGTATGTTTATTTTGTATTTATTTAAGTATGTATATTCATATGAATGTGCTGTGTTATCTATTTCGTCTCTTTTGTTTCTATGCACCACCTACTGCTTATTGTTTTTCTCTAGTCTCCACTACCCAAAGGTTGTCTGGAAGAAATCGCTCATTAGCGATAAGACCGCCTGTTGTTACCTCTACCTAAATTTATCTAATTGTAAAATTTGTTGTTGTAACTGTATGAGGTGTGCAATAAAGAGTATTTATTATTATTATTTTTTATTATTTATTATAATTTATTTTATATATTAACCTTTTTTCGTGAATGACCGTTAAAAATAATATGTATCATTTGAAAGTTTGAGGTATTATTTTTTAAAGACACTTATGAAAAAACTCCCGATTTATCGATATATCGATAAACATTGGTGTTCTCTCCCTATGACGTTTCACAAACCGCACGCAAAATTCCGGGCCCTACTGATAATTCAAAAGCGGCTGAACCGATTTTATTCAATATAGTTTTTATTGAAAGTTCTTATCAGGCCTCACCAAATTTCAGCTTCCTAGTGCGAACGGTAACTGAGCTAGACCGCGGATAGACGGACGGACATGGCGTAACTTTAAGGGACTAAGGAACCCTAAAAAGAGATAAATAGTACTTTATGTAACTGTTACGTAATAAGGCCTAATTATGTACAGAAGCATACACTGCTTTACCTACACACATATTAAAAATCCATTGAAACCATTAGAATGACCGCCATTACACGCCATGACCAACCTTATTGCGCCGGCGGTCGGGGGGGGGGGGGGGGGGATTTTCATTACGCGGTAACGTAATTCATTTTTATATTAGAAAGAGAAAAATAAAATACGAGTGTCGTGGAACACTCGATTGGAACGAAGTTATGTTATTTCATTTTCGACTTTTTCGTAAATTTTGTGGTTTTAATTTTTTTGTATTTTTTAGCTAATATTGGTGCACCGCAGATTCCGATCGAATGTGTATACAATTCATAAAACTCAGTGCCTTTGAACAGTAGGTACATGCTAAAGTAGAATTTTGAATTAAGTGATGACTTTGTATGCCACGAGCTGTCAGATTACTTCACTCAATTAAAAATTCTACTTTATTCCGATGAGGCCTAAGTGTAAGAAAAAGATTTGATACCGTCTCTCAAGGCTCATAGAGCGTGCTACGAGCTACGAAGACGTCTGTTCTACCAACACGGACAATGGAGCTGCATCGTAACAAAGACAATCAAAAATGTCGTATAACCTCGCGGTTTGGCTGCACGTAAGACTTTCGTAATAAACTCTGCAAGTTGGCTCGACGCTCGTGAATCTTTTGAGCTGCCGTCGGGCGGATAGACGCGCGGTTTCGTGTGCAAATGTCAGTGCAGTGTTGATGTTAACTTTATGTAACGATGCGTTTCGTATGGAAACCGTGCTTGCGTCAGTCACGCTTTATGCACCTGGAATACGTTTTAGAATTAATATTTTTTTTACCCATTTGAACTAAGTAAATAGTATTTTGATTGTACGTGATTAAACAAAACAATGGATATCTCGAGACAAATGGCGTTGATTTAATACAATTATATTGTAATTTTATAGGTATATACAATTAAATTTAATATAAAGTATACTTTACAAAATAACTCATTGTAATGTAGTGGCACCTTGCTCAATGGACATACGTAAGCAGGTAAATGGTTTAGGTAGGTACAGTCGCCGGAAATAGTATCTTTCAACACGAAGGCCACAAAAATATGTTACACGCTCTTATGGCCCTATAAATAAGAGCGTGTCACATATTTTTGCAGCCTTCATGTAGGAAGATACTATTGCCGGTGAATGTACCTCAAGAGCAAATGCAATCGATTCAATAATTTATGTTTTTTCAATCCTTCCACTATATTTCTAAAAGCAGACGACAATTCATGTTTCAGTTACCCATTGCATACATTTCTGAATATTGCCTTCGCGCTCTATATTGAAGACTCCTCCCCTGGGCCCCAATCGATGATAGAGCGGAACAATAGATGCAATAGATCAAACGTTTCAAGTGAGCGTTTGTATCGGTCGCTGGGGTGATCAGTTCGAAATTTAATAATGCTTTGCCTAGGCCGTTCAGCCGTATACCTCACGCAATGTTTGGTCTGACAGCCCTAGTAGGTTATTTGACTGCAAGCAGCGAATTATAGAGTCCAGTCGGCGCGGTACCGTAGGTATAGGTTAGATATATGTGATGTATAGGTACTTTTTTCGAGTTAAATCTGTCCTAAACTATCTAGAAGAATAGTAGATTGTACACTGTACACCAAGAGCAAACAACCGCCAATCTTATTGAAGGCATGCAATTATAGGATCTATAGGTCCCTAGGAAAGATGGTCCGCCTCGCGCGGTATGTTTGTGTTGTATTATGTTGTATGGCAAGTTTTGCAATGTATTGCTAAGCCAAAAACGACACTACTGCATACGAAATAATATGACTCAAGTACCGAGTATGAAAAGTGATGGAACATATTTTCTCAATTTTAGCCGAGAGCTCACAAGGGATGATGTGGTTACCAACTATATCGCTACCTACATTTTGAATAAATAAGTGGCGTTGTATGTACAAATTGACACCATTTGTAATGAGATCGTTTTTCGAAACATGTCGATCGTGTAGTCACGTTACTTAAGTTACATAATTATGTCAGTTGCGCGAGTCAAATTGGGTCCCTATGTACGTAACCAGTGTTGGCCGTTAATTTCAATTAGAATTGAAAATTGATCAATAAGATTGAAGATTAATTCCGTAACTAATCAATTACACTAACATCAATTTTTACTAACGTTAGTTCGCATTGATTTTGTGACGTCGTCAATTACACTAACCGTCAATTAGAATTAACCTATTAGTTACACTAACGTCTCGAAAATTTAATAAGAATTACAGTTAATTAGATTAACGTTAGTGTAACTAAATTAATCCTGTCTTACACTAATAATTAATTTTAATACTGCATCTCGGGTTCGGAAGTCGGGACCAATATCACAAGATGGAGGTCATGCTGGACCCTAGGGCTACCTACTGGATCTCGGGTTTGGCGCATCATAGACTCATGCTGTTTGGGCTCATTCGACTTGTACTGATGAGCAGATGGTACCGGTATCAAAATCTGGAGCTCATGCTGGACCCTGGGGATCCCTACTGGATCTCCGGTTTGGCGCATCATAGACTCATGCTGTTTGGGCTCATTCGACTAGTACTGATGTGCAGATGGTACCGGTATCAAAATCTGGACCTCATGCTGGACCCTGGGGATCCCTACTGGATCTCGGGTTTGGGGCATCATAGACTCATGCTGTTTGGGCTCATTCGACTTGTACTGATGTTATGGTATGGAATGGTATGGTATGGTATGGTATGGTATGGTATGGTATGGTAAAGTATGGTATGGTAAAGTATGGTATGGTAAAGTATGGTATGGTAAAGTATGGTATGGTAAAGTATGGTATGGTAAAGTATGGTATGGTAAAGTATGGTATGGTATGGTAAAGTATGGTATGGTATGGTTAAGTATGGTATGGTGAGGTATGGTATGGTAAGGTATGGTAAGGTATGGTAAGGTATGGTAAAGTATGGTATGGTAAAGTATGGTAAAGTATGGTATGGTATGGTATGGTATGGTAAGGTATGGTATGGTAAAGTATGGTATGGTAAAGTATGGTATGGTTAAAGTATGGTATGATAAGGTATGGTATGGTATGGTAAGGTATGGTATGGTAAGGTATGGTAAAGTGTGGTATGGTATGGTAAAGTATGGTATGGTAAGGTATGGTATGGTAAGGTATGGTATGGTAAGGTATCGTATGGTAAGGTATGATATGGTAAGGTATGGTAAAGTATGGTATGGTAAAGTATGGTAAAGTATGGTATGGTACAGTATGGTATGGTATGGTACGGTATGGTATGGTATGGTAAAGTATGGTATGGTAAAGTATGGTATGGTAAAGTATGGTATGGTAAAGTATGGTATGGTAAAGTATGGTATGGTAAAGTATGGTATGATAAGGTATGGTATGGTATGGTAAGGTATGGTATGGTAAGGTATGGTAAGGTATGGTAAAGTATGGTATGGTAAAGTATGGTATGGTAAAGTATGGTATGGTAAAGTATGGTATGGTAAAGTATGGTATGGTAAAGAATGGTATGGTAAAGTATGGTATGATAAGGTATGGTATGGTAAGGTATGGTAAAGTATGGTATGGTATGGTATGGTAAGGTATGGTAAGGTTTGGTAAGGTATGGTCAAGTATGGTATGGTAAAGTATGGTATGGTATGGTACGGTATGGTATGGTAAAGTATGGTATGCTAAAGTATGGTATGATAAGGTATGTTATGGTATGGTAAGGTATGGTATGGTAAGGTATGGTAAAGTATGGTATGATAAGGTATGTTATGGTATGGTAAGGTATGGTATGGTAAGGTATGGTAAAGTATAGTATGGTAAAGTATGGTATGGTAAAGTATAGTATGGTAAAGTATGGTATGGTAAAGTATGGTATGGTATGGTAAGGTATGGTATGGTAAGGTATAGTAAGGTATGGTAAAGTATGGTATGGTAAAGTATGGTATGGTAAAGTATGGTATGGTAAAGTATGGTATGGTAAAGAATGGTATGGTAAAGTATGGTATGATAAGGTATGATATGGTAAGGTATGGTAAAGTATGGTATGGTATGGTATGGTAAGGTATGGTAAGGTTTGGTAAGGTATGGTCAAGTATGGTATGGTAAAGTATGGTATGGTATGGTACGGTATGGTATGGTAAAGTATGGTATGGTAAAGTATGGTATGATAAGGTATGTTATGGTATGGTAAGGTATGGTATGGTAAAATATGGTAAAGTATGGTATGGTAAAGTATGGTATGGTAAAGTATGGTATGGTAAAGTATGGTATGGTAAAGTATAGTATGGTAAAGTATGGTATGGTAAAGTATGGTATGGTAAAGTATGGTATGGCAAATTATGGTATGGTAAAGTATGTAATGGTAAAGTATGGTATGGTATAGTATGGTATGGTAAAGTATGGTATGGTAAAGTATGGTATGGTAAGGTATGGTATGGTAAGGTATGGTAAAGTATGGTATGGTAAAGTATGGTAAAGTATGGTATGGTATGGTATGGTATGG